>JABEVN020000485.1:0-30970 GCA_013146195.2 Codonopsis lanceolata | reverse complement strand
AGCCTCACATTTCACATTTAAAGGTATGGGGTTGTGTTGCATATGTTTTAGATGCAACTTTGAAAAGAAATAAACTTGGGAGAAGTCAGTGGAAATCTATATTTATTGGTTATTCTTCAACAAGCAAAGCATATAGATTTATGAGAATTAATGACAACCGTGTGTTTGAAGCTACAAGTGCTATTTTTATGAACACTTGAACAAAAAGTGTAGACAAGGTAGATATAAACCATGAATTGTCAAAAGAACTTGAAGTAGAAAAATGCATCAAGTTCACATGATAATAGTGATGCCATTACTAATGATGAAAATTTAGACAACAATAAAATGATGAAATAGCGAGTTAAGGAGAAGCAAAAGACAAAGAATTGAAAAGAACTCTGGTCCTCTACATGTTTACATACATATGTTAGAAGAGGATCCAAACTTTTCAAGAAGCTATGTCTATGTCGATTCTCTGCACTTGTGGAAAGAGCCATGATGAAATCAAGTCTATACTTGACAATGAAACATGGACTCTAGTCAATCCTTCTCTAACACTAAACCTATTGGCTGCAAGTGGGTTTTGAAAAAAAACTCAAAGCGTGGTACTATTGATAAGTACAAGGCAAGATTAGTAGCCAAAGGTTATAGTCAAAAAATAAGAAATTGACTATTTGAAACATTTTCACCGGTCACTAAGTTTACATCAATTAGAACTATGTTTGCTATAGCAGATATGGACTAGAGGTTCATCAAATGGATGTTAAAGACGGCATTCTTAAATGGAGATTTAGATTAAGAAATTTACATACAACAACGGGGTTATATCTCTAAGGGGAAGAACATAAAGGTATGTAAATTAAAGAAATCTTTATATGGACTTAAACAAGCACCAATCGATGGTACAAGAAGTTTAAGCAAGAAATTCGAAAGTTTGGTTTTTAAGAGTAGTAAAGTAGAAAGTTGTGTTTTTACTAAAATTACTCTTAATTATAATTGTTATAACTTTATATGTTGATGATTTAATGATTGATTTCTAATATTAATTGTATTAATGAAAACAAGAACTATTTAAAGCAAGTGTTTGACATAAAGGACTTAGGTCCGATGAGATGTCATTTTGGGGTTAAAGTGATCAAAAAGGACAAAACTTACATATTAACTCAATCACATTACATTGAAAATATTAAAGAAGTTTAACTGATTTTGCAAAATAAAATAAGTAGTCCTATTGACCCTCATGTGAAGTTAGTTCCAAATAAAGAGGCCGTAAATCAAGGAGAATATGCCAAGATAATTGGAAGCATAATGTATGTGGTTAATCATACAAGACACGATCTTGCATGTGCAATTGGCATACTTAGTAGATTTACAAGTAATCCATGTGAAGAACATTGGGCCGAAACTAAAAGAGTACTAAGGTACTTAAATTCATAAACTATGGTTTACATTACAAGTGTAATTCACCTATACTTGAATGTTATAGTGATGCAAATTGGGCATCGAGATGTAACCAACTCCAAATCAAGCGAGTGGTTGGTTATTTACCATTGGAGGAGCCATAGTTGCTTGGTCTTCAAAAGACAAACATGTGTTGCTTTGTCTTTCTATGGAATCTGGAGTACATAGCCATGTCAATGGCTAGTAAAGATTTAATATGGTTTAGAAGATTTCTAAGAACCATACCATTTATTGATTCTAAGAAAGGAGCCACAACTTTGTATTGTGATAATCAAGCGCCATATTCAATACAAAGAATGAGAGAATATCAAATCATAGCAAACACATTGCTATGAGATATAATCATATTAGAGATATGGTTAAAAAGGGAAAGATAACACTTGAGTATCTTCCTACAAATCAAATGTTAGTTTGATCCACTAACAAAATCTTTATCGAGGGATAAAATTATAAAGGTCATGAGAGATATGGGACTATTATCGGTCTAAACAATGTCTTAATTGAAACCAACTTTATCTTAAGGTACAAGTCATAGATTTGTCACCTTATGTTTTAAAGTTAAAAGGAAATTCAATATTAGACATTGGTGAAATTGAAACTTTGATACATTTCGAGTGCATAACTTAAAAATAGTGGGGGTGTCACTATTTGAAAGTTTCATATCTGACCTATGCACTTTCATTACCACAACAAGATTAGGATGGATTCAAAATCCTTAATAGACTTATAGCTTTCGTAGAATGCGTTGTGGACATTCTCGATAAATCTACCTATACAAGTAAAGAAGTGAGAGGTAAACTTCTTATGGATTACTCCGTAAAATTCCTAGAGTACTTGTGAAAACCGAGATTAGCACAAGGCCCAAACTAAGTGTCTTTGCCAAGATCAAAAGGAACATGAAATCATACATGATGAGAATATGTCTCCCTAAAGGATTCACATTCAACCATAAAGTTTAAGGCTCGTCCACTTAATGGGTATTTGTTATGTAAAGAAGCTGAAATTGTTTAGTGTCATTATATGTAAATAAGTGAGGGATTGTTGTATGTAGTAGTATTCACATATAATACTTGGTCATCTCCCATATTGAGTTTGTAAAGCAACCATTCATTCATAGTATAAAATCTTGTTATTCCTTTCTTGTTTTCTTGTATCTTCTTTATCCCACATGGGATTACTAATGAAAACTTGTGGAGCTAAACTTGTTATATAATAGCTAAGTTTGAAGAGTTCATATAAGCTTGCTTGAGCTTCCCTCTATTATGGGAAAATATCAAGTATGGCTTAAAAGTTTTGAGTATTATATTATATATATATATATATATATATATATATATATATATATAATATATATATATAAGGAAGAAATAAATTAATTATTAATACCTCCTTTACTGGTATTTTGACCGAGGCAGTGGTTCGGTTATATCGTTTAGGGTTATGACTTTTCGGTTGATAGACCTATAAACGAGTATGGCTGTTCGGAGGGGCACACCTTTGGTGATATGCCTATACGGATGAGGCACCAGTTTAGATTACACCATAGTGGGACGAATTAAATACCTTAAAGATAGCATCTTTTAGTATGCCTAACCTACTGATTCCTTACCCACAATTAAATATTATACAACATTTGCACCATCGTAGTATTACAATTTACAGCAATATGTTACAATTAAGATATTCTAATCAAGCATAATATTAAGAGTGATTTAACGTTAATTATTCACATGAAGAGAGATTCGGTATTACGTTAATCAAGCACATTATTAAGAGTGATTTTAACATACATTGCAAATGTGCAACATCAGAGCTGGTCACGAAGGCTAAATCTGTATGGATTTAGTAATTTAATTACAATTAAATTAAAGCTCTATCTTATACCATTGAGCACTTATTCCTGAGCCAAACCATATCAATCTAGAATTTCTAAGTCAATATGACATGAACAAACATAGTTGAACAACAGTTACATCACTACCAAAAGATTTCATGACCGCAATCAAAGGAAAGAACACAAGAGCAAGAATTTTAATGACAGGTCTGAAGGCATGAAGCTCATTTTGTCATTTATAAATGTCGTGGGAAATATTTTGAGCAACAATCCAATGTGACCCTCCCGTGGAAGGAGTTCCCCGAAGTTATTAAGAAACAAAAAAACTTTTTGAGCAACAAGAAAAATATCACCAAAGAAGAATTTGGACATGATGTTGACCAATCATAAGAACACATATTGGAATTAATCTGCAGTGGACTCTGGCCTTTGTCAAGGGACGGCTAAATGTTCCAACCCAATGCAAGATCATCAATGTAACTACACTCACTCTTCTCCTTCTAAATCAAACAACCTTATATTAATAAATATTAGTTAAATTTATGAAACTTAGTCAGTCTTGGTCAGTAAAAGATGAGTGAACTTAATTAGCCAAGATTCCATTCTAGAGGATTCATGCTCTTATGTGACCTGCAGTTGCTAATGAAACTCAAACACTCATCCAAAATGTTTAGCAGGAAGCTGCAAGAAACTGCTATACGAGTCCTCTCTCTCACTTTTCGTGTTTGCTTTCCTCAATCACCATTACCCCTCAGCATTTGTCCAAGAGCGACTAAAGTCTAAGATCACCTGAATCAATTTTCCATGTGCAAAAGATGCACTATAAATGACATTGACTGAACTTCAATCCACTTCTTCAAAATCAAAATGGCCTCCTTATAATTAAGTCATTTAGTTCCACACACACAATAATACAGTTTCAAGTTTATTGTTTCACATTAATTGCGACTTTAACCCTATCACTATATCCCACAATTGTTTGTTTGTGATGGCTTATGGTTGAATAACAAACTTACCTACTCCAATTTTCTTTAAAATATATACTCCCTCCGTTTCGAGCAAAGAGCCCGTTTGAAATTCAAACTTTTTAAGAAAAATGACAATTTAGTAGTCTATTAGTAATAAAATAACACTTTTATGTCTTAATTTTTGAAAATTGGCTCTTTAAGTGAAAAACATCCCAAAATGAAATAGTAGATTGTTAATCTACACTCATCTGCTACAACAAAACAGAACAAAGAAGTTCAAGGGAACAATATGTAACTATCTTAGTCTGCAAGGGTAGCGGGTGTATCTTTTCAATCCTAATTCTTTATGGATTCTTAGTTAGTTAGGATATATATATATTCCTTCTTCGTTTCTTTTCATTGTATTTACATAGACGAAAAGTCTATATTTTGGTTCAAGAAACCATTGTGTTATCTATCAAATTACTATGTTTGTTGATTCAATATTCAGGATCATATTTATCCTCTTTCTCAATTTGTTCATGGTATCGAGCAAACAAGTCAATTGGCTTCCGCTAAATCATTCTCGGTAACCCTCTTCTCTTATCTTTGATCCTCCATAAATCTGTCCCCTTCTATTCTTGGCCGTTTATCTTGTTCTTCTTTCATCTCCTCTCACATAATCATGAAGGATTCTTCTTCTGAACAAACTAAGAAAGAGAATCAAGATAAAATTGACATAATCGTTGATGATTATGATCTCCCGATTCTACTCTCCAATTAACCTCGGGTCACCCCCTACATCTTCATCCTAATGATCACCTGGAATGAATCTAGTTTCGAAATTCTGCGTGACTCCAACTTCAATCGGTGGAGAATTTACGTCACTCTGACCTATCAGCCAAAAACAAACTTGGCATGATATATGGCTTAAACAAAAAACCAACCCCTCCTTCAAAATATGTCGGTGCACTGGAAAGATGCAACAAAGCATGGTTGTATCTTGGCTTCTTAATTCTGTTAATCGACATTCGCCAAAGCATTGTTTACTTTACTCTTGCTCATGAAATATGGGATGATATAATTACGAGATTTTCTCAAAGCAATGCACCCAAGATTTTCAAGTCCAAAAGAATATAATGTTGTGCACTCAAGGAAATCTAAACATCAATGCTTACTTCACTAAGTTCGGAGGATTATGGGATGAATTGTCCAACTTGCTCAAAACTCCAAAATGTGTTTGTAAGCGTACACTGTGGAGCAACTAGTGCACAAAATGACATTGATCACATTACTAAATTGACCCAATTCTTGATGGGGGCATGCAGAAATACAGATGTTAGAGGACAAATACTCGGGATGACCCCTCTTCCTTCTATCAACCAAGTCTCTATGCTTATCCAAGAAGAGGGACAAAGACAACTTACCAACACAATGAATTTTGAGAATATCGGTTACGCTTTGATGGGAAAAATAAACCCAAGCACCTTGGAAATAAACTTACTAAAGGCAAGACATCGAGAAGTTATCAAGCCTCTACCTCCAAGGTCAAACTCTTCCGTGATCACGCCAAGGAGACACTCACACTAAAGACAAATGCTTCTTCCTTCATGGGTATCCCGAGTGGCATCAACTATTTGGAACAAAGCCAGACCTGCTAAAATGCCAAAGAACAAAGGAAAAACCAGGAACAATCCATTCTTTGCCAATACTTCGCTTGAAAACTCCAACAAAACTTCGGAGACAAAAGGGATGATACTGCTGTCACTTAACTCAAGAACAATATCAACAACTTGTAAATCCGCTCAACAAGTATGAAAAATATCGGTTACGCTCTTTGTTATGCTTGACACGAAGACCATATGGCGGTACAAATACTACCACTTCTCAACTTATGTGTCTTGCTAGTATCAAACCTTCCTCTGTTGATTCGGATCATAGACACGAGGAGCCAGTGATCACATCACCATCTGTTTTGATCATCTTACGATCCTATACCTGTTAATACCATGATTCTTCTACCTAATGGGAAGACCTCCAAGCAATCACACATAAAGGAAGTGTGAGTCTTCCCAATGACATTGTGCTTCGAATGTCTATTATGCTCCTGGATTCCACTTCAATCTTATTTCGAAGCAAGCTCACCATCAGACAATCTATGCGACATTCTCTAAAAACTCATGTTTTCTCCAGGACCAAACTCAACTGGAAATGAAGAAGATTGGTAGACTTGAAGGAGGTTTATACAAGCCGATCATTCCGAATCTAACAATCCAAAGGTGGCCACTTCTATGTGTAATGAAAATTCCAAATCGACTCATGTAATCCTAGCAACTTCTTTGCTATTACTGATTCTCTAAACAAATTATACCTATGGCATACAAGACTTGGGCATATTCCCTTCAATCTATGCAACATATTAATACTCTTGATGTTAAACTGAATTCTAAGTCCAACATATGCTTTGTGATGTATGTCATTTGGCTAGACAAACTAGACTGCCCTTCTCTTTAAGTGAATCTCATAGCCTCAACCCCTTTGATCTTATACACGTGATGTTTGGGGTCCCTAGAAAGAGTACATATGATGGTCAGTACATCTTTTCTAACTATTGTGGATGATTTCTCTAGATCAACCTGGACTTTCTTCTTGAAATCCAAGACTCAAGTCCTGCTTGATTCTTCAATACTTCTTTAAAATGGTAACAAACCAATTCAAAACCAATGTTAAACAACTCGGAACCGATAATGGGACGAGAATTTCTCAATGATGGTGTGGGTAGTCTTTCTTCTCTCTCAAGGCCTATTACATCAAAATACTTGTGTTGATACCCCACAAAGAATGGAAGGGCTGAAAGGAAACACGACATCTCCTTGAACTTGCCGAGCCCTAAGATTTCTAGCCAATTTACCAAAAGAATTTTGGGGAGATTGTCTTCTTACGACCACCTACTTAATTACCGAGAATCCCAAGTTCTGTACTTAAGTTTAAAACACCTTTTGAAATCTTGTTTGGCAATATTCCTTCATACAAACATCTTAGGACACTTGGCTTGTGTTATGCTTCCACTCCCTCTCACAGCAGGGATAAGTTCTCTCCCGGATCCCAAAGGTGTGTGTTTATTGGATACCCAAGCAACAAAAGGCATACAAAGTTTACAACCTAGAAACTCATCAAGTCTATACAGTAGAGATGTTGTTTTCATGAATCCATCTTCCCTTTTAAAACAAAGGAATGCATTAACATTCAAACAGACAAAAACATCTTATTCCCAACAAATCACTTTGATTCTCCTCTTGAAGAAACTAATATGAAGCTACTACATCCACCACGATGAGAATATCGAAATCAATCCAATGAGTATCTGAATAAGGAAAATGAAGAACGACAAGTAACAATCCTCCAACCAATGAGGATGTTTCTCCCAGTTTTAATCCGAAAACTCAGGTATACCTACTAGACCTCAAAGCAGAAGAGATAGTTCTGCCAAATTCAAGGACTATACTGGTGCGCCATCCAACATAATTCCTCCTTCGTCAACTACTCTACACCATACCCTATCTATAAATATTGTTCCTATGCCAATGTCTCTTCTACATACAAAAACTTCTCCTCAACATATCTACTTTGCATGAACCAAAGACTTTTCAACAAGCTATCCAAGACCCTTTGTGGTGCAAAGCCATGGAAGAAGAGTTACAAGCCCAGAGGCCAATGGCACATGGACACTCCAATCTCTCCCACCTCAAAAGAAGACGTGGGATGTAAATGGATCTTTAGAATTAAGCACAATGTGATGGAACTATTGACAAATACAAGGCCAAGCTTGTTGCAAAAGGATTCACTCAAATTGAGGGTAATGATTACTTTGAAACTTTTTCTCCGGTTTGCCAAAATGACCTCTGTAAGAGTATTTTTGGCTACAATGCAAACAAAACAGTGGCCTATCTCTCAAATGGATGTATCAAATGCTTTTCTTCATGGAGATCTTCATGAAGAAGTATACATGGACTTACCTCCGTGTTATCCTCTCAAACAATCTCGCACCAATACCTCTACGTCTGTGAACTAGCAAAATCTTTATATGGACTCAAGCAAGCCCCAAGGCAATGGTTTGAAAAATTTTCAACCACTCTTCTAGCCTTTGGATTCTCTCAATCTCAAAATGATCATACCCTCTTCACTCTTAACACAGATCTCAATTTGTGGCTATCCTTGTATATGTTGATGATATTCTTATCACAGGCCCTAATAAGGATCTTATAGACAAAGTTAAGGCCTACCTAAAATCTAAATTTCCATTAAAGATCTTGGTGCACTAAAGTACTTTCTTGGATTGGAAATTGCAAGGAATAAGTCCGGGATCTGCCTTCATCAAAGAAAATATGCTCGGATATTATTTAGACACCGGTTTAACTAATGCTAAACCCCTCTCACTCCTATTGAAAAGAACCATCACCTTGCCACAACTTCCAGTCCATCCTTAAGTGATCCCGCACCTTACAGAGACTTATTGGCACTTCTATATCTCTCCATTACAAGACCGATATTTCCTACAAGATTCGAGGTCCTCACCAATTTATGTCTAAACCTTTAGAGCATCAATGGCATGCTGCCCTTAGACGGTAAAGTACATCAAAGGCGCCCAGACAAGGTCTTTTATTCCCAAGCAATAATCAACTAAACCTTAAAGCCTCACGTGATTCAGACTGGGCAGCTTGTCCCATTACAAGAAAATCCTCTCAGATTCTCGTGTGTTCTTAGGCAATCTCTCATATCCCGGAAATGCAAGAAACAATCCACAGTTAGCAGATCATCTGCAGAAGCTGAATATAGAAGCATGGCTAACACCTGCTGTGAAGTTAAATGGTTGATTTCTCTTCTTAAAGACTTTCAACTAGATCCTACTCTTCCTGTTACTCTCTTCTGTGATAATCAATCTGCTCTACACATAGCTGCAAATCCTGTCTTTCATGAAAGAACAAAGCACATTGATATTGACTGCCACTTGGTTAGGGAAATGATTCAAAGAAAACTTATTACAACTCACTACATTCCCTCTCTTGAACAACCAGCTGATTTCTTCACCAAAGCTCAGAGCTCAGCCCAATACTACCATCTCTTGTCCAAGTTGCAAGTGAAGAACTTATTCTCAACTTCCAACTTGAGGGGGGGTGTTAATCTACACTCATCTGCTACAACAAAACAGAACAAAGAAGTTCAAGGGAACAATATGTAACTATCTTAGTCTGCAAGGGTAGCGGGTGTATTTCTTTCAATCCTAATTCTTTATGGATTCTGTTAAGTCAGTTAGTTAGGATATATATATATATTCCTTCTTCGTTTCTTTTAGGATGGTATCACATAGACAGAAAAGTCTATATTTTTGGTTCAAGAAACCATTGTGTTATCAATAAAATCTCTATGCTGTTGATTCAATATTCAGGATCACATCTATCATCCTTCTCAATTTGTTCATAGATTTTTTGTTTGGAAGTCGGAACGAAGGGAATATTAATCTACTTGAGTTCCACTTGATATAAAGTTTATTTGAGATAGGTTCGGGAACAAACCAAGTCAAGTTTGAATATTATTTCAAGTTCACTAATGTTATTGAACAAGTTTGAAAATTTGAAGTACTTGATTCATTTTCACCCCTATGAGGCCTGTTCTAAAGATTTTTGTTTCGGAATTATGGTTAGAAATGAAAGATAATTATGATTTTTGTCTTACTAATATGTTTTGATTGACGTAAAGAATACAAAAATGTTTAATCTCAGACTTGGTTCCACGAGATAGTCTTTCCTGTCATAAACTTCTTTAAAACAAAATTATAAACAGAAAATTTGTACATTTTTAAAAAAAAATACTCTACTGGTTAATTTAATAAGGCCATGTTACAAAGTCAACACTAAACCCCAAAATAAATAAGCACACCGCCATTCTTCCCAGCATTGCAAACTATCACAGTTACATATTAGTTTGTATAAACATTCTCAACCCTTCTTCTCACCATACACCTTGGACAAAGGTGAGTAAAAGGATTGAAGAAATGGGTGACATTGAAGGCTCTTTAATAGTAGCTTAATCAAGCTTTACTTATGGTACAGGTACTATACTACTGTCTCTCAAGGGTGTTTGGCAGAATACGCCACCCAATTGGGTTGGTGATCCATGTGGAGACGGTTGGGATGGAATTGGGTGCACCAACTCACGTGTAACCTCCATGTCGGTCCCTTCTCCCTATGTTTCATCTTGTAATGGTTGCACACAATCTCTAAATTATATGTAGTTGACCTTATTACCTGTAATTACAAAACATTATCGACCATGCGTTTGACTGGTGGTCTCACCGGAGACATTCAGTTAATAACTGAATTGCAGACTTTGTACGTTTCCTGTGCATCGTCGTTTTGTTCTTGTATAATCATTTTAACTGTTATCTTTGTAAGACGAGATATTGTATTGCCCATGACAAATGTGAGCTGCTATGAGCTCTTGTATTTATATTCAATAATTGTCAACGTACAGTCTATAATTTACAAATCAATTTGCCCTGATTTAATGGGATTGGTGCTAAACTGTTGTAGTTTACATATATATAAAGCTGTAAGTTAGGAAGGAGATATTGACTGGGAATCTCCTTGTGATGCTGGCCTCAAATTACGGCTGTCACCCTTCCTCAAGCTAGGCGGAGGTGATTGAAGACGCAGCTTGGAGCAAAGTTGAGCGAAGCGCAGGTGACTGGGTCCTTTAGTGAACAGGTCTGCAAGTTGGTCATTAGTGGAAACGTATGCCAAATTCAGTGAATTTCTTTGAACAAGTTCGCGGACAAAGTGGTAATCGATCTCGATGTGGCGAGTTCGAGCATGGAAGACAGGATTTCGAGCCATTTGGAGGGCTGAGATGTTGTCGCAAAACAGTAGGGGGGGTCGATGGAGTGGGATGGTTAGTTCGCGAAACAAATAACAGAACCAACGAACTTCAGCCGCTGTAGTTGCAAGGGCGCGATACTCTGCTTCGCTGCTGGAACGGGAGACAGTGGTTTGTTTCTTGGCGGACCAAGACACCAAGTTCGAACCAATGAAAATGCAGGAACCGGTGGTGGAGCGACGATCATCTGGGTCCCCGGCCCAGTCAGCGTCTGAATAGGCCCAAAGAGCAATGTCGGGTGACTTGTGAAAAATCAATCCTTTGGCAAGAGAGAGACCCTTTGACATAACGGAGAATTCTTTTTGCTGCTTGAAGGTGAGTTGACCGAGGCTGATGCATGAATTGGCAGACTTGATTTACAGCAAAGGCGATATCGGGACGAGTTAACGTGAGATATTGTAGACCACCAACGATGCTCCGGTAAAGAGTTGGATCAGGAAGGGGGTCACCGGAGTTGAGAGAAAGGCGTGTGTGCGGAGCAATAGGCGTGGCACATGGTTTACAATCTCTCATCTTTTCTAGGCTTGTAATGGGTGTTGTTTGTGATTTACTTGGCCCTAGATATAGCTGCGCATTTCTCATTATGCTTTCAGCTCCAACTGCTTTCTCTATGCCATTGGTGTCTAACGCTAGTGGCTACATAGCCGTCAGATTCATGATCGGCTTCTCTCTTGCAACCTTTGTGTCTTGCCAGTATTGGCTGAGTACTATGTTCAATACTAAGATTATTGGTCTAGCTAATGGAACCGTTGTGGGATGGGGTAATATGGATGGAGGAGCATCTCAGTTAATTATGCCATTGTTGTATGATATAATTAGAAGGGCAGGGTCACCTCCCTTCACTGCCTGGAGGATTGCATTCTTCATTCCAGGGTGCCTTCATATAATTATGGGGATACTTGTCTTATCTCTTGGCCAAGACTTGCCTCATGGAAACCTTGGTGCCCTGTAGAAGAAGGGAATAGTTGCCAAAGATAAATTCTCCAAGGTTAGATCCGCTCTCTCTCTCTCTCTCTCTCTCTCTCTCTATTGATACATCTCCTTCCAATTTAAGGCTTATTAATTTCGGTAATCTTTACTCCTTTTGTACTCTAGATTATGCGGTATGCTGTGACAAATTACACGACATCGATATTTGTCCTCCTTTATGGCTACTCTATGGGCATAGTTATTAAAGGCGGAAGGCGAGGGGCGGGCGAGAGGTCCATTTTCGAGGGGAAAGGCGAGGCGAGAGGCGAATCGAACAAGGCGAAAAATTAAGAAAAATAGTATATATATATATATAGATTAATTTTACATAATCCAAAGCATTTATAAATTAAAATAATATATAAAATTAAGTTAAAATTCACATAAAATAACAAGGCAACCTCTAAAAACACTTGCTCAACATCCAAAAACACTTGCTCAACATCCAAAACTACAATTTAATAGCAAAAGATTAAATTCCAAATTAAGTAAAACTTCTAATAAAGTCATGAAACAAGTAGCAACTAGCAACACATTAAACATCCTCACTCAAGACCCGAATCAAACCCATCATCATCCACTACATCACGGTCGGGGTTAATAGGCTCATGTTCTTCTTCATCCTCTTCATCTACAAGGTGTGTGCGCGACGCACTTGAAGTGCCTATCTGATTCACTCCCACCCTTTATCGTTGGCTCGAGCCAGTAGCTCTAGTAAAAAATGCTCTCTTGTCTCTAGTAGCATAGGCAGGCTCCTCAGCTCCACAAGCTCTACTAACTACCTCCCAATCAAAGTCATCAACGAGCACTTCTTCATCACCTTCACGCACTTCCCCATCTTCAGCAACCAACCACTCATTACAATCATCAATGTCTACCATGGAAATTGGGTCAATACGCTCTCGACACATATATCGTCGCCTCAATGCTCTATTATACTTCACAAACACCAAATCATTTAACTTTGCTTGAGCCAATCTATTTCTCTTCTTGCTATGAACCTGCCCATTTTCACGTAGTTAAAAAAAATAAGCATATGCAAATAACTTGTATTTTTAATTTAAGTATATTGTTTCAAACTACAACTTACGTGCTCAAAGAAACTCCAATTTCTCTCACATCCCGATGCACTACAAGTGAGGCTAAGAATTTTGATAGCAAAGGCTTGCAAAGCTGGAGTTTCTCCACCATACTTCTCCCACCACTCAACTAGTAAATAAAGTTGACTTTCATTAGTGAATTCACATTAAAAATATGTGTAAAAAATATGTCATAAACTAGTAAACTACACGGTGATATTTTTTTGTGCCTTTAGCTATATCGAACGCATAAAGAGACCACTTGCACTCTTATAAGTAGACATCTGGCTACTGATTACATCTTGCACTTCAACATCCGGTACCAATCTCTCAAGACATTTGATAAGCCCTCCCATAACCTCTTTATCCATCTCAATTTCCGCATTGTTGTAGAAAAATCCAAGGTTCAAGTAATAGCCATCTGCATGCAAAGGTTGATGAAGCTGACATTCCCACCTCTTATCAATGATTTGAAAATACTCTATGTAATCTTCTTCATTATCATTGAAACTCTTTGCAATTGCCTCTTTCGCTCTATCCATGGCCTCGTAAATATATCCCATGGCAGGTTTACTCTCTCCATCAACAATTCGAAGCACCTTAACAAGAGGACCTGCAACCTTAAGGGCTTCGGTTACTACTCTCCAAAATCTAGCATCCATAACATTCTTTTGAACTTGTCTACCTTGCGCCTCTTTTGCCCATTTACTAGTTCTCCATGTATCGGACACAAACATTGCCCTCAAGCCTTTCTTCACCAAATTGATCCTTCCAAGCGTGAGGAAAGCTGTGGCAAAACAGTTTTGCCGCCTAACAAGCTCATATCCAAGAAACTTCCTCATCATATTCACAACACCAGGCGACTATAGATATAACTATTTAATTTCATAGCCTTTGCAAAAATTGACTTGAACCTTGGTATTTCAAATATATCTTCCAACATCAAGTCCATGCAATGAGCGGCACATGGTGTCCAATATAAATGTGGATATCTCGCCATCAACAACGTGCCTATGAAAAGGAGAGAAAAAATAAGAGGTGAAAAAAATAAGATTATTAATTATGAATTAGATTAGATTATGTGATCAAATATTTCACTATTTCTTACCAACTTCATATTTGAAGCACTGTCCGTAGTAACTTGAACCACATTTGCCGGCCCAATTCTCTCCACAAAATTACTAAGCAACTCAAATATCTTCTCCCCTGTTTTGCTATACTCGGAAGCATCAACCGACTCCACAAACATGCTTCCTTTAGGACAATTGACTAGAAAATTAATTAATGTCCTTTCTCTTTTGTCTTTCCACCCATCTGACATAATAGTACAACCATGCTTCTTCCACTCCTCTTCATGATCTTTCATCGGTTCTTAACCACTTCCACCTCTTTCTTTAGCAAAGGAATTCTCACCTCATAAAAACTAGGAGCTTTCATTCTGGACCATATTCCCCAATAGCATTTACCATCTCTTGAAAACTATCGTAATTCACGGCGTTGAAAGCAATGCCGGCATCATACATCCATCTTGCTATAGCTGAACATGCCCGATTCCTTAGCTTTTTCATCACCTCCTCATTTTCATCCTTTTGTTTCTTCATATTTTTTGAAGTTTTTTGCGAACCGTGACTTACAAACAAATCCATCGGTCCTTTCCTGCTTGTGCCACTTTGTTTTGCCCTCTTTGCTAATTGAACAATGTCATTTTCAATCTCATCATCTTCATCAACACCATAATTTCTCAAATTCTCTTCACATGCTCTCTCTTGCCTTACTTGTTTTTCCGAATAGTTTGCTCCTTCTCTCTCTTTTTCGAGTTCATATAATTTAGAATCTCTTCCTTAACCTCATCTGGTACTTTATCACAAGGCCTAACATTAGTAAAGCCTCCAACTATATGTTGTTTTGCCCCGCATATTCCTCCGGTGTATCTTTGGTTACAAAAATGCATATTGTATTGTTTGTGTTGCTTTCAATTTCTAATTTTACGTATTTCCAGTGGATCATTTCTATTCGCACTTCCTTTTCCGGTGTGTTAGACATTTCTAAGCAAAGCTGCCAAAGCCTAAAGAAAAATAAATAACAAGAAAGTAAACAACAACGTAAAGTGTAAACAGAAACAACATAAACACTAAACAGTTAACGAAACACGCAAAGCGCCAAAGCCTAAAGAAAAATAAAAGAGTAAGTATTGACGAGTAACTATTGTAGTGTTGTATTTTTTTTCATAAATACACAAGCATTTAGTTTATATAAAAAACGTAAACCGAAAAGAAGCTGTAAAGTGTAAAGAAACGAAACACGTAAAGAAACAGAAAAGAAACACGTAAACACTAAACAGTTAACATAAACACTGCAAAGGCTGCCGAAGCCTAAAGAAAAATAAAAGAGTAAGTAGTGACGAGTAACTACGGTAGTGTTGTATTTTTTTCATAAATACACAAGCAATTAGTTTATATAAAAAAAAAGAGTTAAAGAAGTCAGTGTAAAGAAAGTAAACATAAACACTAAAGCGATTAACGAAACACGCAAAGCCGCCGAAGCCTAAAGAAAAATAAAAGAGTAAGTAGTGACGGAGTAACTACAGTAGTGTTGTATTTTTTCATAAATACACAAGCAATTAGTTTATATAAAAAAAAAACAGAGTTAAAGAAGTCAGAAGAAAGTAAGCAGAAAGAAGCAAAGAAAGAAGATAATGAAGAAGATTACATAGAAACAAGAGAAAGCAAAAGTTACGAATTATCATGAAGAAGATTACATAACAAATGAAGAAGAAGCGAGTAGAAGCATAGTTACGAATTATCATGCAATTTTTGAAGGACGAAAGTTACCTGTTAGTCTCGATCGATTGTAGAAGACGAAAGTGATAAAGTCAATTTAACCAAAAAAATAGAAACAAGAGAAAGTAATATGTTTTTGAAGACTCGGTAGAGTGTAGAGAGTCAAAAGACTCAAAGCGAGTATAAAAAGGGAAGAAAAGAAGAAAAGGAGGAAGAAATTGAATTATCATGCAATTGTTGAACATGAAAGTTACATGTTAGTCCGATTGTAGAAGCCGAAAGTGTTGAGTCGACAAACGAGTCGACAATTTGTTCGTGATCGCTTGATTGTAAGAGTCGACGATTAGTTCTTCTCTGTCGTTCGTCTCTCGCGAAGCACAAATAGTCCGGCAGTTCGTACAATTCGTTCGTCTGGTTTGTGTGTTTGTCTCTGTTTAGCCGTTAGGGAAGAGGCTTTTTAAATCTCTTCGATTGAAGTAGAATAGTCGAAGTCGGATGTGGAATTCTAACAGCCGAAGTCGTGCGCGGGAATGCCGTACGTGGGGTAAACCATAAGACGGTAAGTGGGCTTTTTTAGGTTAAAAAGTTAAAAACCCTAAAAAGTAAAAATGACGTCATATTTTTAGGGTTTTCTATTATGTACGCTTTTCTTTTCGCTTTTCTCGCTCTCGCCTCATCCAAAGGCGAAAAAGGCGATAGCCCAGCCCACGTCAGTATCTTCGCCTCACCGCACATACAAGGGGCGTAACACCTCGCCTCGCCTCGCCTCGCCGGGGCGAAGAGGCGGCGCAGAACTATGTCTATGGGTGTTGAATTGTCCACCGATAATGTGATCGCCGAATACTTCTACGATAGGTTTGTTCACTCCCAACAAACCTAAATCTCAAACAAAATTTACATGCAGAATCACATTGATCATTGTTTGTCCTCGATCGATGAACCTAACATATTAATTGGTTTACAAAGGCAATGAAGAACTCAACAAAAAAGAAAGTAGGCACAAGCAGGATTGTGCAGAGCTATGAAAAACTCATAGGAAATTGCTAAGAAAGTAGGCAGAAGCAGGATTGTTTAATAAAACATGCACACACACACATACACATCACAAGAGCACCTCAAAATCAAAATTAGGGATTCCCAAACAAAGAACAAATCCACCAATTCTATGTAACTTGTTGTAGGCTACATGTATAAAAACACATACTCGAATGTGAAATTTTTGTACATCATAGATATAATTGAATGTAGTCTGTACCTGATGAATTGATGAACTTAGGGTTTGAGAACAACAATGAGAGAGAGACGAGAGAGATGCAACACAACCCTTGGATATGGTGAAATCCTGCAATTCAAGAAAAACCCGAAAGGAGATGACTCATGAAATCAGATTGGATTGAAAGAGAAAAGCTTTAGGTTTGACTCCAAATTGAAAAGCATATATACCTTCCCTAGTGCGGCTGCCGGAAGGAGATGACGGGTTTTGAGAAGAGAAGGCCAGAGGTGGAACTCGCACGAGAGAAAGAATGAGAGGAGGGTCAAACTGATTGGGGGATTTTTCTAAATTTAGTCTAGGTTAGGTTTTTCAATTATATACTCAACACACAAAACAACATAGTTTTTACGGGCTATGGCAATTTTAAATTTTAAAAATCTAAAATTGTTACAAAAATTGTAGCAAAAATTATTGCATATTTAGGCACCATTTTTCCCTCCAATTTTTTTCCCCAAAAGGACGCAGCTAATGGGTTTCCCAGTTAAAAATTATCTGTCCACTTCATATTATAACTAAATTCAATTCGGTTGCAATAGTCTGTTGCAGTTGCTCTGTTTTCTTGTAGTGGATACATAAAAGATTGGAGACTTAAAAGAGGTATAATTCCTTACCTCGAAATGCTTACCAAAAAGAAAGATCTGCAACACGTACGATCATCCTAACCTTCCTTGTCCAAATCTAAGTTCCAAGTATACAATAATCACTAAACCATAAATGTACCAACCAATCCTATTAATTTCTATAATACTAATTAAAGTAATAGTTTACTAAATAATTTATTGTTATTATTATTATTATTATTATTATTATTATTATTATTATTATTATTTATAGCTACCAAACTCACACCTATTGACACACGCATTGTACTCCATGATTTATTTTATTTTTTTCAAACCACGTACACGGCACACGCACGCACAGAACACACACACACATACATTGTAAAGACTATTCATATATATATATATATATATATTATGATTATACCACAAACATTAACACACACTCAAACACACACACACGAACACCTTCTGATATATTTTATATAAATGACTATTCAATGACAAGACTACCTCTATATAATTATATATATTATTGGGTAGTATAATATAATAGTTATAAAAATATAATCCACACTCACCTTCTCATGCTCAAACACACAAATACACTGTAACATACATGCGCACATCCATAAATTATATTATTATATATGAGTTTATCCATGCATAAAATTGGTACTCAAATTTCAAACTTGAATGAGTAGTAAACATGGTCAGTGAACCGTACCCCTTACTCCCTGTATGGCCTGTATACTGTAGCTACATAGAACATTAGTCATAATAATTGTGATCCCCTTCCCACTCTCACCAAAACATATATGATAAATATACATAAGGTTTATTCAAGTATTCATACTTCGAAGAGGGTGCACCCTAGTACTCTACCGCCGCCCACTTTCTTTCCCTCTGCCGATCTCTCGCCTCTTTTTAGCTATTCTCTTCTTTCTCGATAGGTATTGTAGTATTCTCCTCTAACTAACTCTCTTTAAATACTCAAACCCTAACACTTATTTCCTAAACCTAGTCGAAAATCCCAGCCCAATATTAATTGAGAGAAGTGTAGTTCAATAATAATTTTATATAATAAATAAAAAGTGGGCCAAGCCCAACTTTATTAAATAAGTTTCAAATTGAGTTTGATCAATAAATCTTAACTCCAACAATTATAATAACTGTGACGACCCAACCCGGATCCCAAGACGAAATCCCAAGGTCGTGCCGCCAAGGGAACAATTAACAACAAACAAGTAGCAAATAATGGGTAGGGCCATAACGGCGATACACCGACAACTCAAAACATACGCGGAAGCAAAATATAACATAGCAGTGGCGCCCGAGCTAACAAGCTCAAACTAAAACAACCAAAGAGATAGTAAATCTCTCGGTCCAAAAATTCGACTCGCGTGCCGCAACATTGGGCACGTAGAACAAACTCCCTGTTATGCAATTCAATAATAAGCATAGAATAAACCAAGTCATCGGCGAAACTACGGCCGGAACCCAACATTAAACTAAGTCTAAGACTCTAGTCTAACAACTCGACGGCTAAAACATGCCGGAGAACAAACATCATATTAAACTAGCAATTTAACATGCTAAACATAACACCAATTAACCGCGCACGACTAAAACCAGTCGGCTGCCAACAAAATAAGTACTAACAGTTATATGTACTAACAACCAGAAAATATATGAAAGTTTAACTACTAACATATAACAAGCACAACCACCACCGGTTGGCTACCAAAAGAATAGGCTAACCACATAATTACAACATTACAAATACATCAAGGTTTGCTACCCAAATCATGAAGTTTACATAACTTCATCTTCCCAACGACCTCACCAAAAACAAAGCCAACAACTAAGTAGCAACCTTTCCAAAAGAATTCCTTGCCAGCGTAACCTTCTGGATTTACTTGGATCCGCTCGAGCGACTCGGATCTAGGGAATCACAACCAACAAATAAAAGTAAGTCACAATGACTTAGTAAGTTACTAACCGTAACTTCCTATCATGGCATAATACTCAATCATAATTCACATCATGCTATCGTCATGAAATAACCTTATATAAAAATCATGTTATGGCATCCATGCTCAACATAAATAAAACATGTTATCATTGTAGTATAACATTTCATTAAAATCCATGTCAAGACAATTATATGCTTAACGATCATAATTCTTGTTATTGATATAACATAGCCTTAGATGATTTACATGTCAAGGCATATAAACTTAACAACAATAATTCCTGCTTTTAACATAATGCCATATCCGAATAATATTCATGATAAAGCATATTAACATAACAACGGTAATTCATGTTATTGTTATAACACAGCCTTCCCATAATATTCATGTCAAGGCATACAAACTTAACAATAATGATCTATACCTTTGGCATAAAACCACCTTCCAATAATACTCATGTGATAGCATACATGCTTAACAACATTAATCAATATGTTATCTATTAAGTATAACATGTAAGAAACCAAAACAAACATCATATCATATCCAATTCACCAAGCACGTTATTCACTTAAGCACTTGTGAAACAATTCATGTATAAGGGATATGATACCATTACCCAAATTCCTCCGCGCGTGTCGCTCCTGCAAAAACACGTGCAAAACCTTTATGTGCCCTCGATATCCCTCTCGTAGATATCGGACGTCCCGAGACAGTCTCCGCTCGAGTTCCATAGTTATCAAAGTCATGTGTATTACTACAACTAAGATAAACTACTTCCCCACCGTGGCCATCGATGGAGGGTGTGTGCACACGGCGATCCATCGCGATCACGAATCTCACAATTCGTGAAGACGATGTATCGTCCCACCAAAACTCAACCAAACCGACTCCAATTTGGACTCAAAACCCAAGCACAAGTAATATATACTCAATGCTCAAAACAAGTAGGTAAACACTCTACTATCAAACTAGTCATGCAATTCATCCACAACTAGCATAAACATCACAACCGAGAATCATATAAGTTCTCATAATCAAGTGTGCTTCACACACTTCAAAACTTCTTGGAGGCTCGACCTCCATGAATTCTACCCAAAATTCCGTAGGACTTAAAATTATAGTTCCTAGGATTCATACTAACCCAAAGGTTAACTCCGTTGAGTTCAATCTAAGTTTTCCGAAAATTCAAGGATGAGAAGCTTAGGCTTCATCAACCCCTATGTTCATAACTATCGCCCAAAACCACAATCCCAATGTTCAATATACTCATATAAACCCAACAAACTAATTAACAATGCAACTTAGAATAATTTAGCCATCTTGTGCATAATATCATCCAAGTCATCATACCAATCATAACGTTCAATTCATGATTTAAAATTCACCACATGGTTCAATATGTTCTATTAAGCTTGTAAAACATATTAATCAAGCTAACATCATTAGATTGCAAGCTAAAACCAAATTAGGGCAAATCACCCTCCAAGCATCTCAACCAAACCAATTTCAATACTCATGGCTAATCAACACAACTAAGTTCAATAAACTCCACTAAACATGTATAACATGCTAATTAGGCTTACCATCATCTTTAACAAGCCAAATACAATTTGGGGAAAATCCCCTTCCAAGCATCTTTGTCATCCAAGCTCAATACTCATAATCAATTCATATAGCAAAGTTTAATATACTCTATTAAGCATATAGAACACATTAATCAAGCTTACATCATTAATTTGCAAGCTAAAACAAAATTAGGGCAAGACACCCTCCAAGAATCTCAACCAAACCAACATCAATCTTCATGAAAAATCAACATAATCAAGTTCAATAGGCAATTTAGAACATGAATTTCACATAGGCATGGTCTCACATAGGCCAATCAAGCTCTAACATAAACTTGAAATCCTAGGGTTCATACATTTCTAGAAACCCTAACAATGGCTTCCATTGACCCACATAGCACACATGGTTGATTCCCTAGGGTCAATGGAGCCTAAAAAGAAGAGGAAGGAAGGTAGAAACTTACCAAAGCTTAGCCCCAACAATGGTGAAAATTCGTGCCCTAGAGATGATGTCTTCTCTTCATCTCCTTCTTCAAGTTTGTAGGTGAAATGGGGAAGATGAAGCCCTAGCTATGGCTTCCAAGCTTGGTCCCTTTGAAACCCTTGAATCAACACTCTCAAGCCCTCTCTCAAGCTCCCCTTGAGGCTCCCTAAATTGCAAGAAGGAAGAAGGGGAAGTCGACTTCGCTATTGAACTAAGAAGAATGCGGCAGATTGGGGTATATATATGGGGATTAAATCCTCTAATTACCTCACTAATTAGCCCCTAATACATTAATAGGTGTTTAGGATTAGTGTTAGGCTAATTAGGTGAGTTTAGGATAGGTTTAGGATGGGTTTAATGGGTTAAATTTTCGGACAGAAAGAAGAGGGATTAAAAATCCCGACATTCTGGAATCAAGACCTTGCGGTCGCTTGGAGTACGGGTGATGCGACCGCATCACCCCCCATTTCAGAATTCTAGGTTTTGTTCAATCCTTGCTCGATCCCGGTCTCTCCCGCGTGCGTTCTCGAGTCTAAATGCTTCGAAATGGCTCACCATTGAACCCTTAAAGTCCTCAAACATTAAACTAGTCCATCCAAGTCTCAAACCAATTTTAAAGTAGGTCTAGACTCCCATAAACAACACCCGAAACAACCCGGGGCAAAACCGACGCAAGACGTAACTACTTGCTATCTAAGCGTCGAATGAAACCACAAACCGACGGGTAATAACCCATGATTGTAAACACTTGTTAGGGCTACAAAATAGGCCTGAATGCCTCTCAGATGATGCTCAACAGATAGGGGAAATAGGCTCCCGAAAGACGAGACGTTCACCCGGCTCCATCTCAAACTACGCGATAAGGAGAATTGCTATTCTCGAGGCGTCAAAACTTCACGAGACTTATGGAATGCATCCAATTAGAAGTCTAACACATCTAAACATGTTATTTAATCATCATGTAAAGATCTGGGACCAAATCGAGGTCAGAAACACAAAACCCGCATAAACTCTCAATCGCGTCGCATTTCGACTATCGTCGGGTTACGACTTTTGACTTTAACAAGTCAACCACTAAATGACATCTCCAAAAAGTGTTTTAGTCTTAATGTGGTCTCTCATACACATTTAGACTCTCTCACAACCAAACAAGCGATCAACCGAAGAAGAGATGCGAGCATTGCACGCAATTCAAGCTAACCGGGAATCGGGGTCTTACAATAACTAAATAGGTCTAAAATATTAATAATATTAATCATATAGGTCCATTATAATTATATTATTAATTAATACAAATTAATATTTTATTTATTTATTTAATTTTGTTAAAATTATCGGGGTATTACATTCCGAACCCCATTTCGACCCGCATTGTTACATGAAAAAAGTGAGTTGTTTCATAACATTAAGGGCGTGGAATACGCTCGGCCTTATTGTAGACTTTAAAAATAATATATGTACAGAGTCCCCACCTATATTTTAAGGTTAAACATAGAAAAACTAAAAAAATACCAAAAATATGGGTTCGGGGGCTAAGTTACGAGTTGGAAAGACCCAACTCGTCATTTCGATCTCAAAATGGGTTTGCTAATATGCTTACTTGTTTATTTTTGTACACATTTGGTATATATAGAAAACATTTATACATATATACAAGGGAATATAAGATTTTTATTATAATCAACTAAACAAAAGAAAATAATAAACCAAACGAAACAGAAATAATAATAAACATTATGTAGACTATTTTATGGACATAAATTGTATAAACGGAGAAAGAAAACAAATTTTAACAATATACACAAACGATAATGATGATATGTACAAATCCAAATGTATGTATATTTACATTTTATTTACAAACTGAAATTAATAGCTACGGGGACAGAATATCAGATCCAATACCTTCCTCTTGGAGTGTGATAGTCTGAACCAGGTACGCCTTGGCTTAGGTGATCTCCGTGTGCTTCTTTTGTCCTCTCTAAGAAAGGAAGTTTTTTTGTTGTTGTTGTTGTGTTTCTGTGTAAACTCTGCCTAGAATAGGAAAAAGTGGTGTGTGTATGTGTATGTAGTGGGTGGGTGTTGATGTGTGTGTGTGTGTGAAAGAACGTGATTGCACGGATTCTCAATAGATATCAATGTGAATACCAATGTTGCTGTGATTGTAGCAACAATGGCAGACACAATGAAATCAGTAAATAATTGCAAAAACAGTAGCAGCGGAAGATGTATAAAACACAGCTTTCAAACACATATTTGTAAACAGGTTTTAACCAAAAATAATCTACAAGTTTAATACGTGTAGAGCAAGCCTCAAGGCCACAAAAACTTTATTAAAAACAATAATGTTTTACAATGAATAGCTTAGTCAAATCACTAGCAAAAATTCTCACAAGATAAAGTATCTTGGAGAACCAAAAATCCCACATAAATAATTAAACCAAACGTGGGAAGAAAAACAGATTCAACTTCCTTAAACAGTATCCGGAAAAATAAAAAAGAAACAGTTTTCCAGAAATCAATGTAGTTGCTGATGTTGTAACATCAGAAGCTACAATCGGCTGCTTCACAGAAAAACTGCTTCAGAACTTCAGCGATATTGCTCTCAGCTTATGCCTATTTCTCTTCTCTCTCAAGCTCTGCATTGCACGAATTTCACCCTCCATAATATATAGGCAGCATCACCTGTAAACACACGGCACAAGACACAATCCTACTAGGAAAGGGATTAGTCATGAAAGGAAACAAATCAACACCTTTCCAATCTCATAAGATATTCTTACCAAACATAATCAAATTCTGGATTCTTGGAATATCTAAGTTGCTTGGCAAGATTTAGTTACCAAATTTGTATGCCCGAAATCTTTTGAAAGATTTTTCTACCTAAAATAAACTAAACCTAATCTAACACAAAATTCTTCATCCTAACTATTAACTAATTTAAAAAATCCTTCTTTGACCAAGAAAGGTGAAAACAAGATAAAATAGGTCTTGCCTATTTTACCCTTACAATCACCCCCTTTGTTGAGCATTTCTGGTCAAATCCTGAACAAGTGTTACAAACATCAATATTCAAGGATGTCCTGCAAAGAATTAGTAATGACAAACACCCCCTAAACATGATATCAAAATCTACCAGTCATACCAACCATAAGCATTGTTTAAAACTACTGATTACAAAATCAGGAGTAATCCAGAACAAACAGCATCACAAGTCTTCAAAGAGATAGAATGACAAACATGAAAAAGATGTTCAGAACCACCAACATTGTAGATACCAACATTACAGATTACAAAATCAGATTTACTGAGCTTCAGTATCAGCTTCAGCAGCTTCATCATGACCACTTGCATCAGGAACACTTGCAGCAACAGCTTCACCCCCTATTTGACCAGAATGAAGATCTAGCCAAGCTGTGTACTGGGCAGCTAAAGTGGTGAGTAAAGAAGACTGGGCAGTGAGAATGGCTAACTGAGACTTAACCATTTGTAGCTATTCATTGACAAAAGCAACAGAGTTTGGAGCTGTTGGAAGTGCAGACATGTTAGATGTTGCTACATTCGATGAAACAATGGGGGGAATTTTGACTGAAGGAGAGGCATTTCTTTGTGATGTGCCAGGAACAGAAGAGACAGCGACAAATGGAGAAACAAGAGGCAAGTTAACCACTCTATCACCTCTTAGTAATTTGGCAGAAAAATAAAGAGGTTCAAGACGAGGTGACAACCTTGTGGAAGGTAGAGGGGAGTAGCCCTGAGACACAAGGATACTATAAATCAGTGAGGGAAAAATCAAAGACCTTTTGTCCCCTCCAGCTTCAGCCATTGATGAATTTTTTCGAAAGGCATAATGGTCAAAGTCAAACTGAGCCTTAGTTCCAATAAGATAAAGAACCTTAGCATGTTCTTCTGTAATGACATTGGAATTTGTTGTGGGGGACCAATTTGCACAGCAAACTTTATGAAGAAAAGCATAGAGGGAGGAAAGTTGAGAGGTACCAAGAGAATTTCCTTTACCAGGCCATTTAGATAATTTTCCACTAGTCATTTCAACTACACAAGTGTCCAAGTCAAGGTTAAATTCAAACGGGCCAGAAGCTGGTGTGTGAAGGATAAAGTTGATGATTGATGGTGAAAACTTATACCACTTCCCTCTCACAAAAACTTTCTCAAAACTAGCATCAGAAGGGTCACAAATTCTTTTCTCAATATTAGCATAAAATTCATAGATCAATTCCCT
Source organism: Codonopsis lanceolata (assembly GCA_013146195.2). Classification (NCBI taxonomy): domain Eukaryota; kingdom Viridiplantae; phylum Streptophyta; class Magnoliopsida; order Asterales; family Campanulaceae; genus Codonopsis; species Codonopsis lanceolata. Next base: position 4,881 of record JABEVN020000485.1, on the reverse strand, counting down.
AAAATAAGGTGCGGCTAATGAAATAGTGTCCAGGAGGCCTCTATCAGTGAAAAAGGATGTCAGATTATATGTTTGCAAAACAGAGGACAGAACATTTCATTCATCTATAATATTCTTATAAATATTATACCTAACAGAAGCAGGTTTTGAGATAAACTTTGTAGAGAAAGGTGTACCCAATGATTTCAAGCGTTTGGATGTTGCAGCATTGGGTGCAACATTGGAGCCAACAAGTCTGCTTCGTGTAAAACGGACATAGATTTCTTCTGAGTCTTCGCTTTCTTCAGGAGATCCCTCATTTCCCTCGAAGTCCTTGTCAGAACTGTCATCAAATTCTGATGAACTAGGCTGGCTGGGCAAAACTTCTGGCTGAGGCTTTTGAAATGGACCAGATGGTGAAGAAGACACCTTCTTCAGTTTGACTAGATTCTCACCATAGCATTATCTTCATCGTAAAACAAGTGAATATCATCGCTGAGGGAGAACTTACTTCAACAATTCGGTGTTTGTCTTGGTTGAGGAGAAGAATCGGGAATACAACGTGAGGCGAAGGAATAGGATAGTCATCATCCCGAATGTCGCCTAGACGGAGTAGTTTTAGGAGATGCCTGGAGATGATGGCTCTTGAACACAAGGAGTTAATCCAAATGAGGAACAAAGTCGCCATTGTCTGTCTCAGACACCCCAATTTCGCACTCGGTATGTGACTGACATAAAATATCAATAACTATTAAAACTTAACAAATGTCAAGTTACAGGAGTCAAAAATGCGAAAGGAAAAGCAGGATGCGCGAAACAATGAACCGCAGGGGGTAAAGTGCAAAATTTCGAAAGTAAAGCCTTCATGGTGCCGCACTAAGGCCCCTTGGTGCCCACTCAAGGGTGCCTTGGCCGCACCATCCTTTCCATCGTGACGCCTCTCTCACATGGAAAATGTACAAGTCTTGAAGCACAAGGTACAAGCTACCGATGCACTGAAAGAAATTAAAATTTCAGAAGTCCTGGTGTCCTCTCCTCGCTATAAATAGAGCCTGCCCTGGCTCCCGCTTACTTAACACATTTTCCTCCGCGATGATTTTAATCGCAGCCAAGCTTTGCTTCGCTTCTTCCGCAAAATTAGTACGAGAGGTGCGAGATAGGTGAGTGGAAGCCCCTAAAATCTCCAAACCCCGCTCAAACTCGCCAAAAAAAAAACCCATAGGTTATAAGTGATCCCTAGCCTAGTTTTTAGGTATCCACCTCACTTCCCAAATCCAAAATTCAGTAAGTCGTTACTCCGCCCGAGTAACGAAGTCGAAAAGTCAAAATTAAGTCTAGGTTCCGCCCAACCAAAAAGGCCAAAACCTACCCAAATAAGATGTCACCGCCCGAAGTTGATAAGCCCAATCCTCTAAATAAAGCAACTATTCAGCCCAAATCAAAACAACAAGACACAACAACAACAACAAAAGATTTCCTCTCCCTCGGCGACGTAGCAAGCGCATCGCCGCCTAAAAGGTAATACCTTTAAGAGCGCTGCTTTATTTATTTTGTATTTTCTGCCTTTCATTTATTTTCAAAAGTTGTTATTTAAATCCCAAGAATGTAACCAATATAAGCCAAGTTGCCGCCGCCTCTGATTAGAATAGGAAATACTATGTAAAAGAGCCGTTATAATGGCCAAATATTCTTAAATATGTTTGTAATTATTGGAAGGAGACAACATGCGAGTCCGTAGAATAATGTGGCCATGAATGTATTTGTTTAAATTTCCCTGTCATTATAATACCTTATTTATTTGCTAAATAAATGTGACAATAAGCATACTTCATCCAAAAACCATTTTCGAGACCAAAGGGCGAAGTTGGGTGCCTAGCACCTTCCCAACTCGTAACTTAGCCTCCGAACCCGCTTTTATCTCCGGTTTTCTTTTTTCCGGTTTTGATTTATTTTTGCCTTAAAATAAAGATGGCGACTCTAAACTTTCAGATCCAGGGGGCCTCGCAACATTCCCTCTTTGCACTTTCCTCGTTCTCCCCTAAAAAAAGGGAGATACGGAATGGAGGGGTGATGCATTCCCATATCCCGGTATCCCTAAACAAAGGATAACTTGATGCGGAAACCCATAGCTCCCAAAGTGATCTCGAATGGGCCATAAGGCTATTTTCAATAAATCCATAGCGGGGCCCGCAATATCCTTTCTTGCACTTCTCGCTTTTCCCCTAAAGAGAATGGGGAGAATAGGAATGAAGGGTAATGCATTCCCATATCCCGTATCCTCGAAATAAGGGATAACTTGATATGGGAAACCATTAGTTCCTATATTGGATACAAAATCCACTGTGGCAACCGAGGCACATTCCAACGTGCTAATATAGACAAAGACTCCTCTCGCACTTTGGATTTCGCCTTCCCCAAACAAGGGAGGGTGGAACGAGAGCTTGGTGTCCCGCATCCGCACGCACGCAAGCACCCCTATCCAAGGGCGCGGGACACATCCCGAACCTCACATAGGGCGACTCGCCAAGGGAGTTGTTTTATTTTAAATAAAATGGAGGGCTAGACTCGTCAGAAAATAAAACTTTTTGTTTTTATTTGTTTCGGTCAATGCAGATGCGTGTCATATTAATTTACGCATTTGAATAAAGTGTTCCATACCTGCCGTGGCCATATTTGTGGATATGATCCTCCATCAAGGCTAGAAGCTGCTCGATACCTGCTACAAGCGTGTTTAAGAGTATAAAAAATTCAAAAAAAATATATATATATATATATATCATAAAAAATCGAAAATAAAAAAAATACATATCTATTATATATTGCAATAAATTTCTGGGCAAAGACAACAAAAGAGTTGGGGCTTTACTTCCCTCAGATATATTATTTATTTCAGCGTTCATTTTCCTTTTTTACTTTATTCTGCATATTTATACATGTCCGCATTCATTCTGCCATTTTATTTTAGGGATATAGGACCAAAATTTGTAATTAATAGGATAGATAGTTTCCCCACTTTTCTTTCTATTTCTTAAAATGGTGTGTTTATTGCTTGCGCCAAAATAAAAAGCCGAGAAAATCCCACATAACAAAGAAGACAAGCCATATTTGCTTTATTTTTCTCAGAAATAAATAAAGACTTTATCGTTTTAGATACCGCACACACGTGCACGCATGTAAATATATTCCGAACTGTCGTTACTCCTACAAGATGGCTAGCCTACTCCTCGCATAAGCCAACGTTAGAATGCATATAGTTTTTCCAGACACTTCACTGCATCGACCTGTTTTTGCATCTTTGAATTGTGGGTCACCCTTGTCAAAAAAAAAAATCAAATATATATATATATATATATATATATATATATATATATATATATATATTTTTTGACATATATATATATATATGTCAAAAAGCGCAAGTTCAAAAAATATATCTATACAATAAGTGCGCACAAAAAAAAATATCAATATAAATAATAAAAATGTGGGCCGATTATAATTCTCGATGCTCGACCTAGACCATTTCTGATGGTGGATCCCCGAAAGAGTATATGCCCTTCGCCTGGGACCACCCAGCCCAAATTGGGAGTCGAAAGACATGTGTAGAATACGTTGGTCCTATACTGGAGAAAGAATCCACTGCTCCTGTGGAAAGTCCTCGAGATCTGCAAAATAAAGGTGTGCTTATCTGGTCAATTGTAAGGAATAAAAAAATTAATAATAAAATACTAATAAAAGGCACGCCTGATCCAAGCCTGCATACCTCCAACCCAAATCTTTCCGATACCTACCAAACCCCATTTTCCTCAAAACCCGGCCGAACTTGAAGAGCAGAGATACTATCGCCTGCTTGTTACTGGGAAACCAGCTGTAAATCGATCGGGGTATCGCTTCATATTAGACCGAGTAGAATCGCCTCGTAAGGCACATATCCGATCAAGATGGCAAGAAGGAATAAACAAGCTATAACGGAGATAGTGACAACCGAACTAGGCTACGGGAACTAGAAGGGGAAACTCCTCGCATATGCACCTCCTCCCGAGCTTGAGGTGGTTAAGAAAGGAACCGACCATGCAAAAGAATAATGGATCAGGTGGTAAGTGATCTTTTGGCCAGTTTTTCAGAAACTCTCGCCATTTTCTCACAAAAAGCCAAACTTCCAAAATATGCTCCTAATACTTCCCACTCTCCTGAAATAAACTCCCCTGATACCACCGAAAATATCCTTTTCCAAGCTTCAAAAACCATCGTTGCCGCCTACCAACCTAGTTATTACCTCCTTGATCAAGGAAACATGATTTCTAATACCCATGACTCTAGCTCAAATTCTCCAAATCACCTTGATCCTCCGTGACCGAATGCCTATCACCACGACCCGAAAAATCATCCTCTTTCGACCCCTCGATGCCTATTTCCACATGATTCCAGGGAACTTAAAAAGAATCATTTGCATACTAGAAAAAGAATCCCTGCTAGGCCCAGGTCCAGACAAACCAATTTCGCTCCAACTATACCCAAAGAAGAAAACCCCGCTCAATTGCTCGACCAAAACCCGACCCAAATATATATCAAAGTCAAGAAATCGAAAAGAAAGACATTACGATGACTTGCTCGCCCCACGATCCGAAATACTCCAACATCAAGGTGCCCATGGGTTACTAAAACCCATGGATAATTACCTTCCACCCAAACCATTACCCATCACCTGGAACCATGCCCAGTTTTGTGAGTATCATAAATGCAGTGGTCATCTTACCAATCAACGCTACATGCTCAGAGACGCCATTCAGGACCTCATCGACAACAAAGAAATTATGGTGGCAGTACAAAATTCTTTTGAAACCACCAAGCCAAGGAGGTCTAAGAAAAGCAAGTTAGTTTAGATTAAGTATGAATAAGGTG
>JABEVN020000484.1:0-30988 GCA_013146195.2 Codonopsis lanceolata | reverse complement strand
CGCTTATGGATGTCAGATCAAGTCTAATTTGGTCCCCAAAGCCTCCTGCAACGTCCGCTAAAATCTAGATGTGAACTCCTGATCTCTATCTGACACAATACTCACAGTACGCCATGAAGTCTCACGATCTCCTCGATATACAAAAGCTAACCGAGTCAACTAATATGATAGATATCTAATAAAAGTGCACTTAGTCAATCTCGGTCGACTATAACCCAAACCGCATTAAAACCTCTCCGTGTGCGCCAGAACTCGCACAAAATCCATGGTGATGAACTCCCACTTCCACTCGGAATCTCAAGTGGTTGTAGTCCTCAAGCAGCCTCTCGATGCTCGCCTTTAACCGACAAGTCAAACACCTGACACATACTCCGCAATTTCTCTCTTCATGCCTTTCCACCAAAATTGTCTTTTCAAGTCTAAGTACATCTTCGTGCTCCCGGGTGAATGGTATACCTCGATTTATGAGCCTCATCAAGAACCAACCTCTTCAAGTCATCATTAGAAGGAACACAAATTCCCGCCGAAATGTCAAAGTACCTCACTATTAACCGCAAAATCAAAGCGATACATTCTCACCAACCCATCAATGATTTTCTTCAACTCCTGATCATCCTCGCGCTTTCTTTAATCTTCCCAAACAAAACCGTGTAGCACCGAACATTCGCGAAAATCACTCCTCTATCAAAAACACTAGGACTCCAATCACGCAAGTCCTCCAACATCTTCCACTCCTTAACCATCATACACCCATGTATGAACCTTCCTACTCAAGGCATCCGCTACTACATTTGCCTTCCCGATGATACAAGATAGTGCAATCGTGGTCTTTAGTTTCTCCATCCATCTTCTTTGCCTCATGTTCAACTCCTTGGGAGAATAAATACTTCAAACTTTTGTGGTCGGTGAAGATCTCAAATTTAGCTCCATACAAGTAGTGTTTCCATTTATGCAACGCGAAGATAATCGCAGCCAACTCCATATCGTGTGTCGTAATTCGCCACGAATAGACAACTTCCTCGACGCATAGTGATAACTCTACCATTCTCGCATCAAAACGCAACCCAACCTCTTCCTAGAAGCATCGCTATAAATCACAAATTATCACCTCCATAGGCAAAGCCAAAATAGGTGCCGGCGTCAACCGCTTCTTAAGCTCTCAGCTAACTTCACATTTCTCGCTCCAAACAAGCGGTGCGTTCTTACGTGTCAATTTCGTCGTAGGAGTCAATCAGAAAACCCTCGATAAATCTTGGTAATAACCCGCTAGACCGAAACTCCGAACCTCTGTAGCAGAACTAGGCCTCTTCCAGATTCGTCAGACTTCCGACCTTAGAAGGGTCCGCGGCTACTCGGCTGGCTAGAAATGATATGCCCCAAGAAGGACATTTCCTCAAGCCAAAAGGCACATTGCTAAACTTAGCATAAAATTGGCTGTTTCTCTCGAAGAATAGACAACACAACCCTCAAATGTTTCTCATGCTCCTCCCGAGATTTCGAATATACCAAAATATCATCAATAAAGACTACCACAAAACAATCAAGATAACTATGGAAAACACGGTTCATCAAGTCCATAAACAACTTCTTGGCGCATTCGTCAACCCAAGCGGCATCACCACAAATTCAAAGTGCCCGTATCTAGTGCGAAAAGTGTCTTGAATGTCTTCCTCTCTAACCTTCAATTGATAGTAACCCCATCGCAAATCAAGCTTAGAATAAACAATAGACCCTTGCAATTGGTCAAATAGATCATCAATGTGGGGTAGTGGGTATTTGTTCTTAACGGTCACCTTATTCAATTCTCGGTAGTCTATGCATAACCGTAAACTCCCATCCTTCTTCTTCACAAACAAGACCGGTGCGCCCCAAGGCGACACACTCGGTTTAATAAAACCAATCTCAAGGAGTTTCAACTGGCGAGTTTTCAACTCTCTAAGCTCATGGGTGCCATCCTATCACGATTGCCTTAGAAATCGGTGAAGTCCCGGAATAAGCTCAATACAAAACTCTAGTTCTCTATCGGGTGGCATAGCATGATCGGTAGAAAACACCATCGGGAAACTCACATACTAGGGACCTCCTCTAAACTTCGGCGAAGACCTCTTCTTATCAACAACGCAGGCAAGATACCCGGTACACCCTTGAGACAACAATTTTCTAGCCCTAAGTGCAGAAATGAAATGCAAGTCACTCGACGCTTGATCACCCACAAACGTAAATTCAGGCACACCCGGCATATAAAAAGTAACCCTCTTCCTATGGCAGTCAACTATAGCATGATAAGCACATAACCAGTCCATGCCAAGAATCACATCAAAATCACGTATAGGGAGAACTACCAAGTCCGCATGCAAAGTGTGGTCACCCACCAAAACATCACAAGATCTAAACACTTCCGGGCCAGCCTTGAGCATATACTCCCCGGCGGGTAGACACTTCAAGCAAGTGCGGCAAAGATTGGGGCAACACGCAAAGATTCTCAACAAAGTGCGAAGCAACATAAGAATCACGAAGACCACGGATCTATGAGAATTCGAGCCTTATGATCAAATATAGAAAGAGTACCTCCTATCACTTGCCGTAGACCCACTGAACCTCGCCGATCAAGCGCAAACACACGAACCCGGTTTACCATCCATATCTCTTTTAGCCCCAGGCTGGCGCCACCGTGATTGGCCTTATATTTGGGACAATCTTTCCTCACATGAGTCCGTCTCCACGGATGAAACACTTACCGGTCTTTCCCGACACCTATCATTGTGTGCCCCGGCTTCGGCGAACGAACAAATCATAGTCTCATTCACGAGACCACCCTTCTTTGCCCGAGTAGAAGAAGTGTTGTTGCCCTGGCACATGCATGGCCTACCTTGGCCTCCACCTCTCTATCACGGTTCCCTTGGTATCCTCTTACGCCACCCGAATTATTCCCCGATTAGTGTTCGCGTAGTCCGCGCGAATTACCCTTGACTCGGTGCTCCTCGATATCTTGCTCAACCTCATAAGCTCTATCAACCGCAGTCCGATAATCCGTGAGCTTAAGTGCTAGAATCTGCTTCCTAAATTCTGTCCTCAACCCTTTAACAAACTTATGCGTTCTACGAGCCTCCGTAGGAATCAAGTACGTGCAATAACGGCTCAACTCGGTGAACTTCGCAGAATACTCCGCCACAGTCATAGTACCTTGCTCAAGATTATAGAATTCTTTCTCCCTTTGGTTCCGAACCACATCGGTACGTACTCATTCTTAAATTCCCTCACGAAAATTAGCCCAAGTGATTGGGACTTGTTGCATCTCCCAACTTTCCTTCAATACAGTCCACCAATGTTCGGCGGCTCCCTTAAACTTAAATGTCGCTAGCCTGACCTTCTCTTCATCGGTACACTCCAACATAGATAAGATTTTGATCATCTCTTCCATCCACAACTCAGCCTCCCTAGGGTTTGGCTCCCCCAGAAATGCACTAGGCTTCAACTTAAGGAATCTCTCTAGTAAAGTGTTGTCAGTCCTCGGTCTCGGTGGTGGTATAGCATCCTCCTGTCGAGGTGGTGGTGGTACTCCCCCAGCTTGACCTCCCTGGCCTGCCCCTGCCAGAAAAGCCATCAACACGCGGTGTAATTCTGCTACATCCGGACCACCGGATTACTGCGGTACCTCAACTTGAGTTGGTGGGACCTCTCACGGGCCTACCTCTACCGGCCATTCCCATTCCTAGGATTATCCATCGATCTCCTACAAGAATTCACTCGACGTTAGAATCATCACACAAATAACCAACCCACCTAGGCCATGGAACCTATCCTGGCCGACAGCTAACCTATAGCTCTGATACCAACTGTGACGACCCGACCCGGACCCCAATGCGAGATCCCGAATCGCGCCGTCCAAATAAACAAGTTAAACACATAAGCATGCATAAGTAGAGTTTTAAAATTCACGTGGCGCAACATTTCAGACAATTAACAACTCGGCTACACTTGGCCGGAAAAACAACCTGATTTAAACAAGTCATCGGCGACGTTACAGCCGGAACCCAACAACTACTCCTACAATTAACACATGCTTAAATAACCTCAACGGCCACAACATGCCGGAGACAATAACAGTAATAATACTTTAAACGCGCTTTAGCGGAAGAAACTATGATGAACCATACACACATATAAACAAGCTCGACTTATAGTCGGCATACCAAAAGATTACAAGTATTAACAATAAGTTACTACAACACAAAAACCCAAGCTAAGTCTACATGACTTGCTTCCCATCGACCTTTCCAAAATACAAGATTAACCAATTAATGTCCAAAAGAGCAACCTTGCTCACAACGTCCAAGCGAATGCGTGAATCTAGCGTGGAACGTCACCTCGGCTTTGATCTAAGGAAAACAAAGCAAACAAATAGAGTAAGTCGAAAGACTTAGTAAGTTACCAAAATATGCATGTTCATATTATAGCATGATATTTATCACTAATATGGCATGTTATCATCATTTAACACTTAGCGCCTTATTCACATGAGTGCGTAAAGTAAATCATACAAGTAGGATATGATAGTCACGGCCGCTTCGTAGCTCCTGCAACACAATTCTGTTACTAGTTCGTGCCATCGATGTTATGTGAATTCATCGACTCATACCGAGAACCTACTCGATTTCAATAGCAAGCCAATGCGGCACTTAACTGATACGGCAAAGGGGCTACTTCCCCACTGCGGCCCACAGTGGAGGGGTGTGTGAAGTCCCAGGTGTGGCGATCCATAGCGAACACGAATCCCATAATTCGTGAAGGCGATGCATCGTCTCACCCGGACTTTGATAAACAAACCAATTATGCCAGCTGGACTCAATGCAATGCACAAGTAGATATTTACTTGACTTTAAACCAATTAAGGACCGAATCCGACATGAGCGGCTCGTCCGACAAAGTAAGGTGTTAATCTCTACCAAGAAAACCCTTCAAGGCAATTAATTGCTCAAAACCAATCTTTCATAACAACTTGTGATAATCAATTAAACCAAACTCATACTTGAGTAAACCAAGTCAAATGACGTTCAAACTTCGTAGGGATTGAAATTAGAGTCTAACATGTTCAATTCTTCCCTAGAGTCGACTCCGTTGAGTCTTTCCACTAAATTCCCAATTTTGGGGAAATTGAAGCTATATGCTTCATAAACCAACTTAGGTCACTTCTAAGTTCAACAAGGCATAAATTCACCTAAAACATTTTAATACAATTCATGTCCTTCAAGTAGTCCAATATTGAGGATACATCACATAAACATTTTCACAAACACCACATAGGCATAATTTAGGGCATTCTCAAATAATTTCACTATCATCAACAAACATATTACATTACTTCTAACATGTTCAAGACCTCAATTAATCATAGTGGAAGAGTAATTTCAACATTCAAAGGCAAGAATCAACCTAGACATGCTCCTAACAAAATCATACATTCAAAATTCGTAGGAAGCAACTATGTGTCCCCATTGACCTCACACATCATAAACTTTGTTTCCTTAGGGTCAATGGGTACTAAAATGAAGAAGAGTAACTTACCTAGCTTGAGTGAGAACTCAAGAGAATCCAAATCTAAACGGTGAAGTCGTTCCTTTCGTTGCCCTCGTCGAGAATCCGAAGTTTGGCGGCGATCTAACGGTGGAATCCTTGGGGATCGGAGGAAGAAGGTGGAGCTAGGGCTCAAAACTCAAGCTCCCAACTCTCTCTCTCTCTAACTTATAAGAACAAGATGAACTAATGAAAGACTTACTAAAAAAATCTGGTCAAGACTTGGTATTTATACCTCCAATCAAAAGAAGGGCACAAAGGGTATTTCTCAAATGAAATTAGTGAATGTTAGGGAGTAATCAAACACTTAATCAAACTAAATTGACTTCTAATTAGTGTTAGGACTTGATTAGGTCTAAGTATGAGTAGTTAGGAAGGGTTTAGAGGGGGTTTAATGGGGGTAGGATAGGCATTTCACGACCTAACTCAAAACAGGGCAAGAAAAATCCCGTAGCTGATCTGCAGGTGAGGCGGGCGCCTCACCCAAGGCCATGCGGCCGCCTCAACCTCTGAGCCTTCCCCCAAGTTCAGTCCATTTTGAAATTGCTCTCTGCAGTTGAGGCGGGCGCCTCACCAGCTCCCATGCGGCCGCCTCGGCTCCAGAATGTCTAAAACTTGATTCAAACTTGGTCTAAATGGTCCCAAACTTTTGGGAAACCATTCTAAGGTCTAACCCTACTCAAAATGGGTCGGAAACACACCCGAACAACTCCCGGAACAAGGTAGAACAAGGCGCGAACCACACGACGAATGAACAACGAATCAAACTACAATCAAACGTCATTCAAACTAGGATGTCTTGGACATGAAAGGGACTTGTTTCAACATGATTAAGACCTGAATATAAAGCTAAGAACTCAACGAACACTTCGTACGACGAAATAGAAGCAAATACGAGCAACTAGGGGAATCGCTAAGGCTAAATTCAACGCGATCAAACCGGCGATTCAACAAACGGACTTTCGTGATTCTAAACATGTTAAGAACTTCAAGAATGATTTAAGAATGATTCTAAGACGTTTATAAACCAGGTAAACATAATCGCAATCAACCAAGAAAGCACAAATACAAGCATGGAATGCACGTGCAAGGTTATGGGGCGTTACAGTAATGACCATTGAAACATGGTATGGAAGGCTGCATGAATTCTTTTTCTTCACTCATCACACTCCTTTCTCAAGTCACTCGAGAACTCTCCTTTACCAGGCCTAATGGTGGCTCTGATGCCAAATTGTTAAGAACTTTAGATATCAAGAACACGAAATAAGAACAACACCAATGCTGGAATGAATGACTTAATGTTTTGTTAAACACACTTGGCTTTAAATTGCCTTACTGCCGTAACGACATAGCTAAAAGAATCATAATCTATTTGCTGAAAAATAACCCACTAATAGTTACTAACTAATCCTAAAGACTAGGCATTATTAAAACAGAAAACAAAGACTAAGTAAACATGACCTAGTAAAACTCCTAAAAACTAGCAACAACCTTTCAAATATGGCATTCACGTACTTAAGGCTCCGTTTGTTTTACGGAAAATCATTTCCAGAAAATGATTTCTAGAAAATGATTTCCGGAAAATAAAAAGATGTCATTTTCAGGTGTTTGGTAAATCTTTTAAAAATATGTCAGAAAACATTTACGGGTGTTTGGCAAACACACGGAAAATGTTACGGAAAATAATATATGGATAAATACAAAAAGTATGTTTTAATATTAATACACATATTGAATATACGATAGTGTTGAACTTTAAATAATTTTTCTTTAGTAGCCCTCAATTTATCATTAGTAGTGTTAAATCAATAAGGTTCATCTTTTTTTTAATCTCACAATTACAAATAAAAAATTTGATAATTGATATGATAAAAACGTCTTAAAATAGAAAATGGACAGTGTTTAGGATATCCCTAGAAAATGTTACAAAAAACTATATATGAATAAATACAAAAAAAATATTCTAATAGTAATGCACATATTGAATATAAGATAGTGTTAAACTTTAAGTAATTTTTCTTTAGTAACCCTCAATTTATCATTAGTGGTGTTAAATCAAGGTCTATCTTTTTTCAATCTCACAATTACAAATAAAAAATTTGATAATTGATATGAAAAAAAGGTTTTAAAATAGAAAATTGACAATGTTTACATTGTCCATAAATAATATAGTTGATGCTAATTTTAGGACATAGTGAGTATTTATTAAAATTATAATTTATAAATAGTGTGCACAAACTTCATTTATATTTCTAAACAATTTATTTGTTGAGTGAAATATTGTATGTGTAAGTAAATATGTGTAATTGTGAAAGGGGGCGGAGGGTGTCCGAATATTTGGAAAATGACTTACGGAAAATGAATCCGTAAGTCATTTTCCGGAAAAAAAAAAGCCTTCATTTTTTGTTGACTCGAAAAACCTTTCATTTTCCGTAAAACAAACAAAGCCTAATAATCATTTTCTTTTGCGTGTTCTAAAACCCAATTAAAAAACACAGTTCTAAGAAAAATTATTCTAGAATTAAGATTTTCTCTATTGGCGGTCTAAAATATTTTTTGTACACAAGCAGTAGCCTTTGGAATATGACATCGTCATTTTGCCAACAAATTTTTAAATAATCAAGACAAAGATTGTAATTGGAACGTATCATGTTTCAAAGACTACTTATCTATTAACTATAACTAAAACAGAAATCGATGCTGCCACGTGGCGGTTTTCTGTTAAGTGCTTAATTTTTTAAAGAAATTTGGTGCTGCCACGTGTCACTCTCTATGAATTATAAAAAAAATCTTTTTTTCTACTAAAATTGATTAGTTTATGATATAAATAAGAAGTTACTGCTTACCGTTAGTTTAGGATAAATTTTATCACATTTGTAATTATCAAATAGATTTTATCACGTTATCAAGTACTTATCAAGTAGATGAAGGGAAACAGATGAAGAACGCCCAAACAGATTTTATAGTGTTTTGAAATTTCAAACTTACAAAATTAATCTTATCACTAATTAATAAAATAACAGGTTTTGAAATTTTGAAAGTAACCAAACTAATTAATAAAGATAACAAACACAACATAACCATAACTTAAAGATCGATTTAACAAGAAGTTGATTTTACTCAAATAACTCAAAATTTTGCAATTTAAGAAATTATTTTAAAAATTGAGAATATAGACTAATTCGTTGCCTTAACTCTATTAAGTTATACAATACAATTTTAAAAATTGATAAAAAATCACATTGGCGGCATATATATACACAAAAAAATTGAAGGGAAATAACCTTAGGTCGGTGATGTCATTTCGAAAAGAAAAAAGAGAAAAACCATAAGGATCCCTAATATATATAATTGTAATAAATAATTGAAAGTTTTTATTAGAATACTTTGAAAAAAAAACTAAAATAATGTAAATATTAAAATTGATCATATGTATAGGTAATTGAAAGATTGGCTTAGGATTTTATGCAGAAAAAAATTAAATGAAGTAATTAATAATTAATATATAGATTATTTAGTAATTTTTCGTTGAAATTGATTGTTTCTTAAACTTAATGTATAGATTATTTAGTAATTTTTCGTTGAAATTGATTATTTAGTAATTAATTAAATTTAATTAAACGTGTTCCACCAACACCACAAACAACCACTATGAAATAGCTTGCAAATTCTATTTACAAAATTCGCATGAATTTTCGGTTTAATTGTTCGTTGTGATCTCACGTTTTTTATTTATTTATTAATTATTTGGACATCTTGCTGTTATTGGTTCATTCAAAAAGCTTATAAATTTTATCTACCAAATTAAGTTTCAGATAGAGATTTATGATTTTTTTTTTCAAATATCGCTTAATTAAACTAGATTTTATCCTATAAAATGTATACAAGTTTAATTTTACTAAAACTCTTCTATTTCCATCTCTTTTTATTTTCATAATTTTTAATTTATACAAATTATCAACGGGAAAATTCTATGTTATTTGTTCTTCTACTAATATATAATATATAATTATTCGTTAATAATCTATTAACTATCTATTAACTATTATTAAAACAGAAGACGTTGCCACCACATGACGAGTTTTTGTTGTACGCTTAAAGTTTTAAATGAATTTTGTGCTTCCATGTGTCACCTTTTATACAAGTTTATAATTTTTTTCCCACCAAAAATTAAAATCGGATAGATTTTAAAACCAGTGTCTCCTTTATGCATGACAAAAGATTTTTTGTTTTCTTTAACCATTTTTTGCTACCAAAATCTGTTAATACCAAATATATTTTATAACATTTGATTTAAACCCGTTTCACTTGATTAGAACTTCAAATTTTTATGATAAATGTTTTTTATTTGCGAATAGATTTTATCACATTTGATTTAGACGTATTTCAATTGATTAAAACTATTAAAGTCTGATAGATTTTAATAGTGTGAGGTCTCAGGTTCGATCCCTTCTCATGCCCCCCTTAGGAGGAAAAAAAAGTCTGATAGATTTTAAAATCGGTACCTCCTTTAAAACAATATGTATGATACTAAATATATCTTTATAAATTCTTTTTTTTTCTGCCAAAAATTAAAGTCTAATAGATTATAAAACCGGTGCCTCTTTTATATATGGTAAAACATTTTCTATTTTTTTAAACCAATTTTTGTTGTCAAAATCGGTTAATTCCAGATAGATTTTATCACATTTGATTTTAACGTGTTTCAATTGATTAGTACTCCAAATTTTCATAGTAAAAGTTTTTTTTTATTTTCGAGTAGATTTTATCACATTTGATTTAGACACATTTCAATTAATTAAAACTCCTCAATTCTCATGGTAATTTTTTTATTTACCATTTTTTCTTACAAAATCGGTTTGTACCGGATAGATTTTATCACATTTAATTTAGACAAGTTTGATTTGATTAGGACTCCTCAATTCTCACGGTAAAAGTTTTTTAATTTTTATTATTTTACTAATACTCAGTCAATTTTAAATAGATTTTATCAAATTTGATTAAACGTGTTCCACCAACATCACGAACAACCACTGCAAAATAGCTTGCAAATTCTATCTACAAAAATCGCATAAACACCCCAACGTGTAAAACAGTTTAATTATCACTGCAAACAAATTTTGACAAACCTTTTGTATAGTAAAGATGTGCGTAACTTGTTTAATGTTGAAATGTGGCTTTTATAACCAATAAGTTTAGTAACTGCTGAGCGACCGACCTTAAATGGGGAGCACATTAGGCCAATTACAAGGTGATACATGGTCCATGTTTGAGAAGAGTGGGTGCTTACATAGCCATCATCTAGCTCACCACGCACACGTCCTTAAATTGCTGTGTTAGTGATCAATCAGTGACTCAGTGTGTTAGTGTGCTCGTTGTATAAGTCTCTAGTAGAGCTTAGCTGCGTGCAAGCTTATGGCTTGGTCCAACATCAATTGATTGGCCGAAGTGTTCACATGCCATACGCGTGACCTGATCCTATGCCATACACGCGGTGTGATCATGTGCTCAACACGTGAGGTTGATTTTGGTATTGGCATTTCACTCTCTAAATAAAACATTTAAAAAAAGAATGGTAAACTATTTGAATTAAAAAGGAAGTATCATTTTATTATTATTATTAGTAGTAGTAGTATTGTCCATCATCATTCGTTATTTTTATGATCATAATTATTCATTTTAAATATTATTTTATCATCATTATTACTATTTTCATCATCATTATTATTTTTATGATTATGATTATTCATTTCGATTATTATTATTGTTTTTGTCATCATTAATATTTTGATCATAATTTTTTTATGGTCATCATTATTCCTTTTGATTAGTATTATTGTTGTTGTTATATATATATATATATATATATATATATATATATATATATATATATATATATAGTTTTTCTTTGGGCAATACTTATATTTGGTTGGGTGGTGGGGCGGAGGGGAGGGCGGAATTTGTCAAAATTTTGTCACTCAATTTAGTTAAAACTCTACAGTCTCCACTTTAACGGTACTAGCCTTTTACTTTAACCAATGATTCACTCGTCC
The DNA here is from genome assembly GCA_013146195.2 of Codonopsis lanceolata. NCBI lineage: Eukaryota > Viridiplantae > Streptophyta > Magnoliopsida > Asterales > Campanulaceae > Codonopsis > Codonopsis lanceolata. The sequence goes on along the minus strand of JABEVN020000484.1, from coordinate 19,361 downwards.
GTTGTACGAAAAATTATATACTCTATTAAAATTGAATAATATACATTTTAAAAGTTTAATATGAACAAAATAAATAAAAATGATAAACAGTATAATCAAAGAAAATCACATAAATTTTTTAAAAAGTTATTATAAATTTTAAAATACTACTTTATATATAACATTTTTTGTTGAAAATATACGATTATTACAACTATTACTATCACATAAAAAATTCAAAGACCCTTAATAATAGTAACTCTAGACAAAGCGACATACTGATCATAACTAAAAATAGGGTTTTTCAAAAGAAGTTTGACACTAGATACTTTTATTTATAGACATTTCGTTAGACACCATCAGCGTAAACTGTCTTCTTTAAAATTTGGATGAAATTCAATTATCAAATGATGTCAGTGATATTTTTGAAATAAAACAGTACCACTAGAATGACCATTTGAAAAAACTCGACCTTTTAAAACATGGTTTCTTAGCCTTGTAATAATTAATCGCGTGCTAATAAATAACCCAAGGAAATGGTCAATATTACGAAGCAACATTAATGAAGTTTCAACCTTCAAATTCAACTCATGATTTAGGATTCCAGAACATGAAATTCTATTTAAAACTTTAGGAATATCTATATCGTTCAAAAGATCAACGTTTCTATCAAAATGACACGAAAAATCTAGCTCAAAAATAATCTTCCTTTTGAATTGTTCTTCAATACCATGTAATCATATATTGAATTAACCACATCAAGAGTCGAATCTAGAATAACTCTTTTTTCCAAAAATGATGAATCATCAAGACTGTTTCCAAATGAAGTATATGTGTTTTGTACAATTGAAGAGATTGTATCGTTGAATTCTTTAAGCAACAGTTGATTGAGAATATCAACACAAGTAGAGTTATCATTTGGTTTACCAATTTTATCATCGTCATTCTTCGCAATCCAATCGATAAAAAGTTTCAATTATTCAGAACTCTAGTTTGACTCATACTTTGTATCTCATATTCGTTGTCAACCTAAATACGTGTGAATATCTCCACAAATACAATGAATTAATAGTGGGATGAACTATGTCTTGTGTACTTCCTTTTGGAATCACATGCAATATCTGTCAAAAATCTCCACCAAACACATATATTTGAAAAAATATTATAAATGTTGGAATACTTCTTTATATATAATATTGATCATTGAAAACATACGATTAGTACTTTTAATTTTATAAGAGGTGATTTTAAAGCATGAAGTTGTATTTATCCTTACATACGACATTGTACTTTGAATTGCTAGTATTAAAACAGCGAGATAATCTTTCTTGATACCAAATAAAAGCACCACAAAAAATTACATTTAAATGTTGGATTGGTAATTTTCAAATAACCTTTAAAAAGTACAAATGTTTATGTTATATATATAAATAGATATTAAATAACCAAATATCAAACTATTTGTTTTATCTAATAAAAAAAAGAATTGAAATCGAAATAACAGACTCTAAACAGAACCTCCAACACATGAAATATTAAGAATAACATATTATACAACATAATTTTTATACAACTATTCAATAACAAAAATTAATGAGTCTAGATTTTTAGTGTGACTTGGGAGAAGTCCTATAACAGACAGTTGATAACAAACTATAAACAGAACCCCAACACAAAAATATTAGGAATAACATATTATACAACATAATTTTTATACAATTATTCAATAACAAAAGTTATTGAGTCTAGATTTTTAGTGTGCCTTGTGAGAAGTCTTAATATTGAATACCTTCAAACCATTTCACAGCTAGGTTTCTTAGATTTCCTTTTTATTTTTTTTAAATAAAATTTTGAGAGAAATTTGTATGATACAAATTTGAATTTCGATTATTATTTTTAAAAAAAATGAGAGTTTAATTTAAGTATGGAAAATATACAGATCTTATAGTTAATTAATTATATTCAAGTATATATCAATATGCATCTTTATTTTAAAAAACAGTTTATAAAAATAGAAACTTAGATCTATCATATCTGAGAAAAATTTGAAGCATATGAATTTTTTTTCCCAATTTGTTTTTCAAAATGGATAAAAAAAATGATCCCAACTTTTTATGTTAGACATTTGTTTTATAAATTTTAATTTTGACAAAAATGGAAAAATAAACATCAATTATGTACTTTTTGACTTCATATCTGATGAAAATGGAGAAAAACATCCTAAATCTGTATATTTTGGTAAATATTTGTAAAATTAAAGTTCAAATTAACCTTGACCTATTACCGATTAAGTTGAATAAATATATATCTTTTGTAAACTAACTTTAATAGGTTAAAGTTTTTTGCAAATATTAGACCTGAATTTTTAAACATGTAGGCTGAAAAAATATACTAAAATTTTTATTTGTTAATTTAGGGTTTTTTTTTTTTTTTGCATGTATTAGACCTGGATTTTTAAACATGTAGGCTAGACAAATATATTGAGAATTTTATTTTTTAACTTTAGATTTGATTAAAATGAAGTAGAAAAAATCTCATATATATGTACATATTTATTTATTTATCTATTTTTTATAAGTAAGTTTGACCCCTAGTCTTGCCATCTCTCCCACCCCTTGGGTCAGATATATATTTATTTTCTTATAAAATTTTCAATTATTTGTTCAATCTAACCTTAGCATATGTTCGATCTATAGATTTCACATATAAAATTACTTGAATTTTTATAAGCATTCGAAGGTTAAACACAAAATATTTGAATGACAATAGGAGTAGTACATATGCTGATACTTTATACAATAATTATTTTTCTGGACTATTACCATTATCGATGACAAGTAAATGTTAAAAGTAAATTTAGTGTAGATACTCGGTTACTAATTTGTCTTTTCTATTTACTAATTTATATGAAATTATCTTTAAATTTCATAATATATCATAATTATGTATGTTTATATTACTGTTATATGGAGTAAATTATTTGAAATCTAACTGTTATATAATTTAATATTGATATATTTGATATATAAACTTGTTATAAATTATAGAAAACAATTTTTTAGAATAATAAAATTACCTAAGCACCTCGAATAACAAACTGGTTCTAAATTTTTTTAAATTTTAGAACTATAAGAATCTAAAATTTATAAGAATAAAGAATAATTAAATTTTTCATAAAACTACTCATATTACTCATAAATTAAGCTTCAAAACTTCTAAAAAAATGATTTGTTTCAATATATTTACTGCATTTAGTTTATGCACTTCATACGGTTGCAAATAACTATGGTTGACAATCATTTTATATACTCCTTCGATAAACATTAATTTAATGCATGTATTCTTTTACTAATTTGTTTTTGTCTATTAACAAATTTATCTAACATCCATCTTTTATATTTCTAATTACATCGACGAATAATTTTTAAATAAAGTTAGTTAAAATATTAAAACTTTCATGAGGTAATGATAATTCGTTTTTTACTAAGCGAAAAAAATATTATCATTATTTTGGACGTTTACTAAAAATCTTTTTTTAGTAAACCATTAACTAATTAGTGATGAGAAGTAATTATGTTACTTTGATTTATGGTCTTAAACCGGTTTGAATAATACTGTATTGTAATTATTTGTCAAGACTTTTATTAATAATGGTGACAAATAATTTATATTGAATCGACTGTTTCATCATTTAATCTTAGGGTTAATATCATTTTTGATACCCCAACTTTACTCATTTTTCATTTTACATACTCACTATTCCTAGGCAATCAAAGTTAAGCCAAACGTTTCCAAAATCCATCACTTTTAATCTCAATCGTTAAATGACCGTGAATTACTAACGACTGACCTGTTATCCTAGGTTAGAAACCGGCAACAGGCTTGGGGTATAAAAAATGATATTAACCCTTAATCCTATGATGAACCATAAATCGTTAACCATGGAAGAACGGAAGTGGAATTATCTCAAAGTGGGATTTAACAGGTAAATCTCACGTTAATCCTAGGGCAATCACGTTAATCTCATTTAACCCCAATCGTTAAATGGCAATCAAAGTTAAGACAAACAGAGCTATGGCTCTGTCCTAGGTTGCTGTCCCAGTTTGAGATTTGTTCACCATGGAAGAACGAAAGTGGAATTGAAGGACTGGTGACCGCCGCCACCACCGTCAACGTTACTGCCACCACCAACGATGCCGCCGCTTCAACGTTCTTCATAGTATTTTCCTTTCTTTCTCGGTTGACGGCATAGCGTGAGTGAAGTCATCGGTGTTGTTGACTCTAATGCAAATCTCTTCCTATCACGTGTTTGTCATCTTCTTCGAGCTCGGCGAGGACAGAGCCCTAGCACTCTTTCTGTGTGGTTAGCTTCCCCAAAGGTAGCTTGCTTACTCTCTGGCATAATCAACGAGGACAAGGGAGACGGAGGCGTAGAAGCGAGGTCGGCATAGATACGAAGGGTTTCGTGAGCGAGGAGGCGAGTGTCCTGAGAAGTGGTCGTCGACGTAAGGGTTTGGGAAGTTGAGTTTGATGACTGGAAAATTGGGCTCCAAAACAATAAAAGTAAATTGGGATTAAAAGTGATGGATTTTGGATACCTGATAGTGATACATGTTGCCAAGCCTACTGTTGCCGGTTTCCAACCTAGGATAGCAGGTCAGTCGTTAGTAATTCACGGCCATTTAACGATTGTGATTAAAAGTGATGGATTTTGGAAACGTTAGGCTTAACTTTGATTGCCTAGGAACAGTGGGTATGTAAACTGAAAAAAGAGTAAAGTTAGGGCATCAAAAATGATATTAACCCTTTAATCTTATATTTAGGAGTTTATATTACTGTGGTGAAGATTTAGAAGCCAATATGTCAATTACAAATGCAAAAAAAAATCTTAAATAAAAAAAAAGAAATCGGATATAGAATAAATTATTCAATATTTGATATTGTATTTCTTGTCATTTTGTAAACCATATTGAACTATATTAAATGCTTTACAATTTGTTCACATTAAATGCACTAAAAATATTTGTAAAATCATTTGAATCTAAAGAGTTGTTGTTAACCTCATTAATTTATTTTCATTTCAATTTTCAAAAAAAAAAGACAAATATACAAATAATAAATATTTCTAAATTTGGAAAGTCACTTTTGTGAGATATTTTCATTATTTACTCATTTCTTTTTATATATATATAGATTGCAGTGTTCAGGGCTCTTTTCTCTCATTAAGATTTTAGGACTTTTGGGTTTGATTTTTTACTTCTCTCTTTAGCCTCATAATATTTTTTTTATTTTTTCAATAATTATAATAAAAATTTTAAAACCCAAAAACCTACTTCAAAATCATCGTACCAAAAGATGTACTCCCTCCGACCCAAAATTATTGTGTTGTCCGACATATAAATATGAAAAACAATTGATTTAACTATTAATAATAATAGTTTGATGTATAATTTACTTTAAAACTCATGTATAAGTGGTAATTAAAGTAATAATAATGTTGTAAAAATGTTGTTATAAAAATAAAAAATATCAAACTAAACAATTATTTTGAAACAGCAAAAATAATTTTGAGCCGGATGTAGTATTTGCTTACGTGACTATCTTTGTTTTTCTCTCTTGCCATTCACTTTTTTAATCATTGGATCAATCATCTTTCCAAATTATACGTTTTTTTTTCCTTTTTGTCTTTAATCGTTTTTTACATTTTGTTCAATTTTACAAAATTATGAAACAAAAATCACCAATCAATATTAAATTGCACTTCCAATTTCCAAAGACTTTCTTATTCATATTAAACAACTTTACACTTGTGCATTAAATGCGCACGCACACACACACATATATATATATACACACACACTAAATCTTTATATCTGTGTTTATAGCACAATGCCAATATATCTGATTTTGTTAATTGAAATGACAGTGACTAAATAGATTATACGATTTTTAAAAAATGTTACAGTTAAAGGGTACATTACTTCAAGTGATAGTTGATGGATTGATGTTTTCTAAGAGGTGACTGTTCAGAAGATTAATCGTAGAGTGTGACTTTGTAATTTTTTTTTTTTAATCAGGTTGAATCCTGGGGTAGTAGTTCCGGTCCCTCATTGCTACTACTAGGAAAATCGCGGGATGTGCCCGAATGATACAGGGTTTGAGAACATGTCAACTAATAATACATACAAGGTCTAACCTCAGAAAAAAGCAAATTGCTTCCACCAAGTATCGAACTCACACTGCATGCCTCCAGAATCTTATGTCCTCCTCCTTTTACCACTCAGCTATGCCCCGGGGGACGTGACTTTGTAATATGAAGATAAAACATAGGAAGAAGAAAAATTGATGATTGCTCATAATATTAATTGTAGGTGTGACTTGTAATAGTGAAAGAAAAAATAGGGAGTTAACAATGAATAACAACTCACACAAGTAAATATGAGGTGAATCTCAACCGTTAATTTTTTTAAAGATAATTTAATCTCAACCTCTGAATAGATCTAGTCAATTACCTAGTTGTTTTATAATATAGATATATATTAATTAAATTAATTTCAAAAAATATTAAAATAATAGAGAAAAAATATTGTTGAAGAAAACTACTTAAATAAAATTTATTCTTGTAGTTTCCATTAAGACCCTTATGCATATGGTCATAATTAAAATATGAAGAAACAATAAGAACATTAAAGTGGTAAAAGAAATTTTTAAAATAGAATAGTTTAGAAACTGTACATTTTTTTAGAAAGAATAAAAGAAAAGCATAACACTTGAACTAACTTACACTTTGCATGTAATTAGATGATTAATTGCATCATTAAAATCTTACATATGGAGTGTTTTAACATGTATTCATCACATAAAAAAATCATAAATTTTTTAATCCTTATGTGCCAAAAAATATAATTTTTGACCGATAGATTTTTTTTGTTATTATAACTTCAGATTAAAAATATTAACATATTTTTGTTATTATTTAATTTATTGATTCAGATCATTTATCAAGCATCTTATGATAATTGTATAATCACTTTTGTGTTTTGAAGACATGGTCAACTACTCATTATTTGTATGTTCCAAGACAATGTTCAATTTTTTTAAAAAAAAATTGTGACTTAATCATGTTGCAAGTTTCAAATCAATGCATTAATTATGTTGTATAAAATATAAATAAGAGTTTTTATTCTATGGAAGATGTTTTTGACAGAAAATTACTCCCTCCGTCCCTAAATTATCGTCCTCTTTTCCTTTTTCGTCCGTTCCAAAATAATTGTCCAGTTTGAAACTTACCTTTTAAGAACATCACTTTTACCACTTTACCCTTACTTTTCCACCCTACTTTAATTATGAGCCACATACACATGGGCTTTAAAGGAAACTACACATTAAACCAATATAAATAATCAAGTCAATTGTTTTTTCTTAAACTGTGCGTCAGGTCAACTAGGACGATTAATTAAGGACGGAGGGAGTACTATTTTTAGACTTATTGAGCTGCCCGGCCCAAAAGACCCAAGCAATGGTCATGTGCACAACATGCCCCCCTCAGCCACGAGCAAAGCACGTGCATCCTACATGATTTAAATTCAAATATTCAGCCAGCAGAGCACAACCTACAAGATGTTTTGTCCTCAGATGAACACCTTTGCCCCAGAAGCCTAGAGGCCCAGTAACACAACGAGCAAATCCTGGTATGCAACGAGCAAATCCTAGTATGCAACGAGCAAGGCCTCAGGCATGCAACAAGCAAAGTTTAAGCGAGCATGCTCGCCATGTTCGGTAACTCAGAAACGTTTACTTAGGACGTGGGTGATTATCACCAGGAAATCCGCCACCACGTTCAAGAAGTGACTGTTCGATTGAACGTGGTCTTTAATGTGCCCGTTTCATACGCTCAAGGATTGAATAACCAGTGAACTCAGTTCTCCAGTAAACCTATAAAAACCCCTCAAAACGAAGGAGGGAGGTACGCGATTTCTTAACTAAGGCTAAACTCTGTCAAATTGTTTACTCAAACTGAGTGATAACTGATTCTTACGCCAGAGTACATTTGCAGGGTAAGCCCCTGCCAAGTTCACAGTTGGTGTTTCCTTTTTAGGGTTGGGCCTTGAAGGTTTTGGATAAAGTTGAAAGCCTGATATCCAATTTGTTAAACCCATTGTTTCTGAGGATTATTTGGAACGCATCATATATATATATATATATATATATATATATATATATATATATATATATATATATATATTGATTTAATAAAATTAGTCTTGTAAGTGCACGAGTCAATAGGAGTATACTTGTATAAAGATAAGTGTCAAACCATAGAAAATTGAGTTTTGATTTAAGTAAATTCAACTATTCTAGCAAAACAAAGAAAATAATAAAAAACAATGGTTTTGATTTAACTAGATTAAATTAACTAAAAAGCAATAAAAGTTAATTAATAAAGCATGTAAATATGAGATAAATCAAGGTTTAGGAAATGTTTAGAAATTAGGATTCACTTGTATATCCACCTTATTTCAATGCAAATAATGTCATAATCAATGTCAAAGATTTGTTCACATATACAAATACAAAAATGCTAAGTCTACAACTAGTTCTACCACTTTAATAACAACTCATGGATAGTCACGTGCAAAAAAAATCCCAAGACAATAATACCCTTTCTTTCAATCCCGATTCCCTCGTCAATATCTCACCTCTCAATATCTGAAATTGTAATTGTTCTTCCCGTCCCAACCTGTCTCTCTTCCTCCCACTCTGCGAAGTTCCTCCCCTACCAGCTTGGCTTTTCCCCCCATCAAACTAGTATGGGTCGCCCGGCGTGCGCCCGCATCCCGCGCGCCTTTGTATATGGTGCGCGTACGTGCGGATGCGGGACACCACTGCTCTCATTTCATCCTCCCTTATTTAGGGGAAAACGAAATTAAAAGTGCGAGAGGAGTGCTGTCTAAAATAGCGTGTTCGAATACGCCTCGGTTGACTTTAGTGGATTTTGGTCTAATATGGGAGCTTTGGGTTTCCTGCATCAAGTTATCCCTTGTTTAGGGGATACCAGGATATAGGAATACATCATCCTTTCATTCTTATTCTCTTTTTTTTTTTGGGAAAACGGAAAAGTGCAAAAAAGGATGTTGCGAGGCCCCACTATGGATTTTATGAAAATAGCCTTATGGCCTATTTCGGATCACTATGGGTGCTTTGGGTTTCCTGCATCAAGTTATCCCTTGTTTAGGGGATATCAGGATATAGGAATGCATCACCCTTTCATTCTCATTTTCCTTTTTTTAGGGGAAAACGGAAAAGTGCAAGAAAGGAGTGTTGCGACGCCCCACTGGATCCAAAATGTTTTATAGAGTCGTCATCTTTATTTTAAGGCAAAAATAAAGCAAAACCAAAAGAAAAGAAAAACCAGAGATTGCAAAACGGGTTCGGAGACTAAGTTACGAGTTGGGAAGGTGCTAGGCACCCAACTCGCCCTTTCGGTCTCAAAAGCGGTTTTGGCTAAAGTATGTTTTTTGTTATATTTATTTAGCAAATAAACAAAGCATTAAAAGACAGGAAAATAAAAGCAAATACATCCGCGGCTACATTATTTACGGACTTGCAGCCGTCTCCTTACAATAATTACAGATATATTTAAAAATATTTGGTCATTATAACGGCTCTTTTACATAGTATTTTATAACTAAATCCGACCAGCACAACGGCTTATATTTTCTACATTGGGCCGGATTTAAAGAATAACTTTTATAAAAATAACGCTCTTAAAGGCTATTACCTTTTAGAGCGGAGAGTGCTCGTTCGTCCTTCTCGAGAGAGGGAGACTTTATGTCCTTTGTGATTTGGGCGCAGTAATCCGCTTATTTTTGGTGGTTTTGGCTTGCTCACTCGGGCAGAGTGACGGCTTATTTTCCGTGGTTTTGGCCTATTTAGTTGGGCGGATTAACGGCTTATTTTTTGTGATTTCAACCTATTTACTCGGGCAAAGTAACGGCTTACTTTATGGTTTTTGGGTCGGGGAAATAGGGTGGATACCTAACTAAAGGGTTAGGGATCACTTTAACCGGTTGGTTTTTGGTTTTGGCGGAGTTTTGGTAGGGTTTTGAGGCTTTATAGGAGGACCACTCCCTATCTCACTTCACTCTCTATATTTCTCGGCGTTAGGACGACGCAGAGAAATTTTATCAGCGTTTCTCTTTGTTTCTTCCGAGTTTCTTAAAGTGAGTCCCAACGCCTGTATTTATAGTTGAAGGAGAGGACTCATCGGGAATTAAGAATTTTCGCGTGCTCAAATCCCATGTACACCGAAGCCGGAGTTGCACAATGCGTTAACCGGGAGGGCTCAGAGCTAGCCGGGCGGACACACCCCTCCTCTAGTGCCGCGCCAGAGGCCCTTTTTGGCCGCGCCATGGCACTGTTCAACTTTCAAACTTTGCACTTTTATCCCTCGCATTTCACTGTTTCGCGCATCCTGCTTTGCCTTTTACATTTTTAACTCATGTAACTTGCCATTTGTTAAGTTTAAACAATTCTTGATATCACATGCCAGAGTCACATATCAGGGGTACGAAATTGGGGTGTCTATAGAGCCCCTCAACGATGGAGTCTACGGGTAACCCGAGGCTTACTGAGTAGACGAACATCGTTGATAAACAATAGACTCTCCAATTTCGTACTATTAAAATAGGAGAGGAATGCAACAGGTAACAGTTATAATGCAACAGTTTATAATGCTAACCAAACTCCATAGCCTAGACATATTTAGTCGGTTATAGCAGGTTATCGTAGTTTTTAAGCAGATACGCAATAAAATGCTCTAATGGTCGGAACTACTAGTGTAGGCTGCCTACGTATTCCTTAATAAAGGAACTCAGACCAAAACGTAGTTCAGGACAAACCTAAACTACCACTCGTGCAACGGTCGTGCCTACCGAAATAGGCTGCCTACGTATCCTTATACAATGAATCAGACCGAGACGCTTCACTCTGCCGGGGATCAAATGCTACGGTGCAAGTGCTGCAATGCCAAATGAACAAGTGCTGCAAAGCTTTATCAAATGAGTACTGCAAAGGTAATTATCAAGTGTTGCGATGGTCGTGTCTACCGAAATAGACTGCCTACGTATCCTTAGCCAAGGAATCAGACCAATCGTAGTTCGTCTGCTGTTGTGCGGCATGAAATGTCTCCTCAGGAACGCTGCCTTCGTCGGAGGACAAAACCTTTCCCTCTGATCCGGGGTTGCGTGCCCCTTAAAAGAAAGTTTTCCAACACAGCTATTGATGTCTGGAATTCAATGTCTCCTCCGGAACTCGGCCTTCGTCGGAGAACAAAGCCTTTCCCTTGCCCTGGGGTTGCCTGCCCCTTTAGGAAAGTCTTCCAAACATCACACAAATGCACAGAAAAGGAAAATACCTTCCTTTTCTTACCCTTGTGCATAAGAAATTGTCAGCCATCGCTTGTCGCTTTTGCTATTCATGTCGCTTCTTTTGTCGCACTTGTCGGGATTTTTTCGCTGCTCCAGCCTTTGCTGGAAAACCCTTTCCCCTTTTTCGCTATATTTTCGGCTTTAGCTGGAAAATCTTTCTTTATGCTGATGCATTTGTCCTTTTGCTGCTCTTTCTAACCTTTGTTAGAAATTTTCTTTCCCTTGTCAGCCGATCTTTTGGTTCCAAATTGAAATTTCTTTCTTTTCTTCTTCTCGTGTTTTTCTTTTTTGTCGCATTTTCTAGCTCCAAATTTAAAACTTCTTCTTTTTGCTGCCGCATTTTCTTTTGTTGCATGCACTTATACATTTTTTCCTTTTTCTTTTCTTTTACATGCATTTTCCCTCTCTCCTTTTTTTTTTCTCTTTTTCTTTTTTATTTTCTTTTTCTTTTATTTCTTCTTTCTTTCTTCTTTTCTTTTTCTTTTCTTTTTTTTTTCTCGCATGCTTGCCATTTTTTTTATTTTTGCATGCTTATTATTTGTTTATTTTCTTTTGCCCTCTTTTTTTTTTCTTTTTCTCATATTATTCTTTCTCTTTTTTTCTTTTTTTTCTTGTTTTTCAATTCTTACCTTTGCCGCCTGAACTTCCTGGCCTTTCTGCTTATTTTGCGGCTGATCTGCTGGGGATATCATTTTTTCCTCGCGTTTAGATGGATGGCCGTCGAATTTGGTTAACAAAATTACTTTTGTTAACTCTTCGTTAAGATTTAGGGCCATTTTGCAACTTTTGGAACCTGGGGACTTATGTATTGCAGCTTTTGAACTTTGGAGGGGAAAAAAAGAAAAATTCTTTTTTCCTCCCATTATTAGTGACGGGAGAGAGAAGGGGGGAGCCACTGCTCCTTCTCTTCTTCATTTCTTCTTCAACGTCTCCTCCTCCGACGCCATTGTTGCCCATTTTTATTTTCCTTCCATTTTTACTCATTTTCTCATTTTTCTTCCGCCAACTTACGTGTTTTCTCTAGCAGATGGCTTCTTCATCGCGATCCAGGAAGGGAAAGCTCCCATACATCCAGAATCTAGCGGAAGGAGGAAGGAATTTCCTCCTTTGATCCGGAATAAAATTAAATACCGCTATTCTAAGGATGACTGGGACAATATTCTCCACGATCGGGACACCCATGTATCCAATCTTCCACCCTCTTTTGTAAGTTTCTTTCCTTTTTAGATCTGCTTGGATATACTTCAGATCTGCTAGATTTTAACACTGCTTTGCGCTTTTGGAGCATTCCTGACTTTGTTAATAATGCTTATGCATGCAATATTTATATTAAAATGATGCAATTAAGTAATGATGCATGGAATTTATGCTATTTATTTTTGCAATGCATAATTGAACTAGTGCTCACTATTTGACCCTACTATGCATGATTTATACTATAAATGCAATTGGGGCTATATGATGCATGTTTTAAGCTAAAACATATTTTTATATGCTATATGCTCATGAAATGGATTTTTCGGAATGTAATGCAAATTTTTCCGGGCATATTTTCGAACACATTTTTCGGATGAATGCAGGACAAAACGGATATATTTTATGCCCCCGAATTCATTTCTCATGCATGCTTATGCTGCAGGGACATAGTAAATACCATGTGAATATTTTCTTTTCATATATTGGTGACATTTTATTCTCTTTTTAGCGCAACTATAATGCAGCTTATTAGACAATAAATGCAAATGATTGATGCATATATTACTTAATTTGATGCAAATGCAATGCAGAAAAATTATGGGATGCTTACTAACATGATGCATGGACATTCTTTATTTTATTATGCATGCGAAAATGCAAAAATGCAGTATATACTTTCAAAATGCAAAATACACTTTTTATGATGCCTAAAATGCAAAAATACACATTTAGATGCAAAAAGATACATATACTCTTTTTGTTTTTTTGTTTTTTTGTTTGTTTTTTTTATGCATGCGGAAATGCAAAGAAATACAACATATATTTTTAAATGCAAAATATACCCCCTTTTTTTATAATAATGCCTAAAATGCTAAAATACATATTTAGATGCACAAAGACGCATTTTTTTTTATCATTTTTTTTATATGCGAGAATGCAAAGAGAATGCAACATATACAAAATGTACATTATTATTTTTTATTTTTTTATGGATGCCAAATGCTTATTATTATTCACATGCAAAATGATGTTTTTATTATAAAATGCATCACGGATATTAGTATGCTGCAATTTTATGATTCACGAAATACGATGCATGCAACATGTTCATTATTTATCATTACTCATCATTATTATTTATACTTATTCATTCATATTTTTGTTTTTTTTTTTTGTTTTTAATTATTTTGCGGGGAAAATAAAGATAGTAGACTTACCTCTTCCTTCCCTTTCTTTTTTAGTTCCGCAGGCCGTTTCAGAGGGTTCGGGCTTCTTGTACTAATGTGATGGATATTTATCGCATGTTGCCCGAGGCAGCACAAGTCTTAGTGGAGGGCTCTGGTTTCAGTGTCATCCTTCATGCCTTTCGCCCCTTTACGAGTTATCTGTCGATTTTTGATGCGCTTCGGGACTATTTGTGGGACACCACCCATACTTTTCATTTCAGTTGGGGGGAGGCGACCATGACTCCCTGCGATTTTGCCGCTATTACCGGCCTCCCTACCAGCATCGGTGAGACTTTGACTCCTGACTATACACTCCGTCGGCGTCTTGAGGAGGTGGAGGACCTCTTGGGCTTCGAGCCGGAATTTAAATTGACGGATGAGATTTTTATTAGCAGCGTTCGAAGATGGCTTCTAGCCAACGCTGGGCGGGTCCCAGAAAATGACCCCGCAACCGTGGCTCGCGTGGCTAGAGCATTCCTATTTTTCTTCCTTGGCACGTCGCTTTTTGCCAACTCTTCTACCACCCTGAGGGTTTCTGTCCTGGCCTGCTTGGCAGATTTTGAGCAGATTCGTGATTATGATTGGGGGTAGGCGGGCGTGACCGAACTATATGCTTCCATGGACAGAGCTTGCCAGAATGACTCGCCGACCTTGAATGGATTTGCCCCGGCGTGGGAGGTATATGCCTTTTCCTGCTTTTGCTGCTTCTTTTTTTTTCATATATATATATTGCAGCATGCATTTTTTTTATTGCTGATAAAATTTCTTTTTTTATTTTTTATTTTTCTTTCTTTTTGCAGGTCTGGGCCTTTTCATTCTTTCATTTCACGCCGGGTCGTCTTCGTCAGCGTGTCCACCAGCCACCTTATCTGCTTCAGTTTATTGATGAGAACAGAGTTCGGCCAAATCAAAATGGCGGTTGTGCGAAGAAGGAATGAGTGCAGGAGTGGATTACTAGCTCGAGTCCGGGTACAGAGCACTTCCTTCCTTGGGAGGGTATGGAGGGGCATTATGCTGCTGCTTTAGGATTGAGCCGCTACCGGATACTAATGGTATCCATTATGGTAGACTCCTTGTATATGGGCGAGTGGGTCAACCGCCAGCATTATTCGATTTTGGTGCCTCCAGTGGTGCCTCCTATGCCCCCTTTTTAGGTGATAGAGCCCGACCACTTGCCGAACAGGTATGAGTACCTGTCGAAATTCCTTATGGCAGCGACTAATTTTCCGATTATGGCATATGAGGATTTCTTATGAGTTGCTTCATCCTCCTTTCCTCGCTCCCCCGCCAGGCCTGCAGGGCTTCGATGCCTCTCGCAAAGCCAAGGCCTTCCATCCCATCTCGACGAGAACTGAGTTTGTTGAGCCCGATGACGCTTTCTACCTTTCAGTATCATTGGGGCGGTCATGTGGTAGAGGAGATGCTTCCAGATGTCGAGATTCCTGAGGAGCGTCGGGTTCCGGAGCAGGCCCGTTCGGTAGACACATTTACCTTTGCATTTCTTTTTCTCTTTCTTTTTTGTATATCATGCACATATATATTTTTTATTTTTCATTTATCATATTTTTTTTCATGCATGTCTATATTTTTTTTGGAGACTAATATATTTTCTTTTTGCTGCCTCACTTTTTTTCTCTCAGGTGAATGTGTCCACTTACAAGAGGTCGTCATGGGCTTTTTTCAAGATTAACAAGCTTTATCAAAAGCTTGTTGACTAATTTTCCCGCAGGGGGAATGACGAGAGCGGCAAACCAGCGCCGGATGGTGATGACGATGATGCGGATGCGGGTCCAACAAGACTCTGGGCGAGGTCGAGCATACAGAGCCGGTGGCAATGAGGGCCCTTGGTCACGGGTGGTGGTCTTGATAGGAGCCACCGTCCTCAAGCACATTAGTCTTGGATACCTGTGATTATTAGTTTCCTTTTCCCTTTTTTTTCTTTTTTTTTCGTACTAAAACCTATACAAACATTTATTATATAATGCAATATGATTTTACATGATGCAAAAATATATTAAAATGTGGACTCAAACACATGCATAAAATAAAGCTATACCAATATCTAAGGGTAACGACACGCTGTACTTTTAGAAAAGGGTTTTATGAGAATACACCTTCGGGCTCGAGTGGGTTTCTTTTTACAGAGCCGACCGGATCTTGCGCCAGCTCGGGAGAGAGCAGTTTTATCCTTTAACCCAACTCGCCCCAGATATCGCAGCGGATAATAATGACGAGGACCTGGGTACCACTATCCAGGAAATGTGGCAACAGGATTTTGATAGGCTGGAGGTAGCCTATTTGTTTTCTGATTATATGCTTCTTTCCCACCTAATATCCGCATGGATAATGGTGGTCGCCGAAGAGGCGCCCCCGCGTGATCGCGTGGATTGAGGAATTTGCTGGGCCGTCATATTGCTAGCAGTATAGATGCTCGCCTAATGGAGATAGGCGAGGACATTAATAGTTCGGGGCTAGTCGTCCCTCAGGCCCTACAAGAGGAATTCAGGCGGGTACATAATCTTGGTGCCCGTGACAGCCTCGACCGAACACGCTGGTCCTAGCAATGCGCCCGCAGTTAAGCAATGCAAGCAAAGACAACCCTTTGGGAACCTCGCCTCCCTCGACCGGATGGGCGCGACTTTCAGGAATGATGGCAACGAGCTTCCTCAACTGAGCATCGCAAGCAGGCAGAATAACCCGTGGGAGCCAGAGGAGGCTGTCCCTCATCCTCAACCTGAATGGGGCACTGCTTTCAGAAATGATGGGGCCGGTCCAAGTAACACATCTGCCCAGGAGAACGGGGATGCCGATGACGAAGAAGAGGATACTTCCGGGGGCTCCCATACGGATGAGACTAGAGCTTCTTCTACGCCTCATAGGAGGAGTATATGGGCCCGGCTGGGCGGACGCCGCAGACACTGATAGACCACCTTGGGGCTAGAGCTGCAAAAGAAAGGAAAGTTTCTGGGGGGACAAGGGGGAATAGAGGCAATAATAGATATGTACAGGTAGATAATGCACAGCCTAAATTTCTTTAGCAATTATTCCTAAGTTGCACCTTAGGACTTGTAATTTTATATTTCAGTGTTTTAATGTGAGCTTCCGTTGTGGTTTTTCTCTTTCCTATCAATCGAGCCCCTTGCATGCTGAAGACTGGAGGTAGAATGCTGAGGATTAAAATAGTGCTTTCCCTCCCCTTTTTCTCTTGATTTTTTTTATATATGCTCTAATTTTTGTCTAGGCCGCCCTTTCAGGTTTTCAACCTAGCGAGCCCTTATTTCTTCTTTTATTGTTTTTTTATATGCTCTAATTTTTGCCTAGACTACCCTTTCGGGTTTTCAACCTAGCGAGCTGGAGAGGGAAGCGACCGCTGGATAAATTAGCTCAAGCATAATACCTTTTGAGCTTGTCGAGATTGAATGGCTGAACAAGGTCTTCTTCTTCTTGGTTTGTGAGGAGTACGGCTCCTCCTGACCGGATCTCTATGACAATATACGGTTCCATCCATGGAGATTTCCATTTTACCCTAGTAACAACATAATTAGGGGGGTTTTCTCGAAGCACGAGGTCTCCGACTTGGATGTCGCGACCTTTGACTTTATTGATCAAGGCCGGCTATGCTGCCTTTGATATGCTCTGTATGTTCCGTGGCTAGTGGTAGGCTGCTCGTCGATTAGGGCTAACTAATTCTTCAAATCGCCTTTGACCCAATCAATTTCTACTATGCCAGATTCCATCATCACTCTTAGTGATGGAATTTCGATTTCAATAGGCAGCACTGCCTCCATGCCATATGCCAAGGAATATGGGGTAGCCCAGTGGGTGTGCGGACTGAGGTGCGATAGCCCTAGAAGGCTAGCGGTAATTTTTTGGCCGCCTCTTCCTCAGACGCCCATCTTTTCGATGATGTTTTCGAAGCTTTTGTTCGGCCGCTTCGACGACACCATTGGTTTGCGGTCATAATGGTAGGGGAGGATTTATGCTTTCGATCTTGAATTGCCAAGTGGCAGACGATTCACGCCCCTTCAAAATGCGTGTCGTTGTTCGGAGATTATTTCGAAAGGCACCCCCAGAGCGATATATTATGTTGGCCCTGATGAAGCCGGACACCTTTCGCATTCAGATTTTATAGGGGGCTTCCACCCACTTCGTGGAAGTGATCGACGGCTACTAGGACGCTCATGGCCATTGATCCCTTCTTCGCCGAATTTGGCTTATGACGCCGATTCCCCATGTCGGAGAAGGGCCGTGGGCCGTGGAGTTATATAGGACGCAAGCGGGCCACGCCGCAGATTGGCAAAACATTCGCACTGTCGCAATGTCGCACTCCACCGAATACAATTCCGCTTCAAGCGATAATCCAATAGTATCTCCGTTTGGATATTTTCTTGATAGCATATGGCCATTCATGGGCCTCAGGTACCACCATGCGTTGGTCCATGATTTGCCAACGATCGACGATAATAAGTTAAGGCCTCGATAAGGTTCTTATACAAGCCGCCACCGCCGAGTACAAATTTTGAGGCCCACCTTCGCAGGAGATTTTCCCTTTTTGTCTAGGCCGGGAGGATAGATACCTTTCAAGCTGATTTAGGATATCAGTACCGTGGCTCGGATCCGCTTCAGGGCGCATTAATTTTCAAGCAAGATGCGAAGTGACCTTCTTCCCGACACGAATGGCTGAACATTTGTTTATGCGCGGAATTTGACTAGCGATGCGTAGTGGCTAGACATCGGTAAATTGATTTCTATCTCGCGTATAATGGAATGAGATAGAGTCAAATGTCCAAGAAGTTTCGTTAGTTTGGCATGATAGCCGCAATGGTGATCTGGGTTTTCCATCTCCTTCAACTTGGTTTATAATTGAGGCGAGTCTTCATAGACTCGAGATCCTTGGCTCCCCTTTGGAGAGCTTCTAGGCCAGAATACTTTGCATATTCCGCCGTGATATTTGAGCATTCAATTCCAACCTTACGTCACGGAGTATGAGAATCAGCCGGTCTATGAGCGATTCTTATGCCAAAGCCTCTTTTATTTGCGGCTCCATCAAAGAACATCCGCCAACCGGTGTCATGATTTGTGATTTCTAAGACACCTTCGTCAGGAAGCCGTCGGGCCGCATCTTCTGCTTTCAAGGGTAGATCGGCTGTTGGTCGCAATCACTGCATTTGATAGATTGAGTGTGACATGTTATGTCAAACTCAAGAAGAAAGGACCATTTACCACGGAAAGTGATGGCTTGCCGAAGATGTACTTGATAGTCCATTCTCGAGATGAGCATGATGGACCGTCTGCAGATAGGTCGAGCCTTCGCATGGCCCGCACTAGGCCGGTGCGCCTTTTCAATAATAGTTTAGTTTCACTCTTCCTTGCGCCTTCCTACTTATGTATATGATATTTCAATGTAGGAATCTTCTTTTTTCTTTACGAGCATAGCCTCCCATCGATATGTTCCGCGACTAAATATATGAGAAGAGGTTTATGTACATGAGGTGAGCTAGCACATGGGATTGGCAGATGGGCTTTTATT
>JABEVN020000483.1:0-30993 GCA_013146195.2 Codonopsis lanceolata | reverse complement strand
AAGCTGATGGCCGGCGATGGGAGCGATCTGGGAAGAGCGGTGGCAAGAACTATCGAGCCTCTCTCTCTGCTCTCTTTTCTCTCTAAAAATCTCCAAGTATCGTAAAGATTTGAATGAAGGAGGCAACCAGGGTTAAATAGGCGAAGAAAACATGGGAGGCTGGAAAAGTTGAAAGAGATGCCTTGACGGCTCACACCGCCGTTGGGCGAAAGGCAAGTGTGCCGCCGTCAGCCCACACACGCGCATTTAATGCGCCGTCCCTCGAGAAACGCTCCCATCTCTTCGGTCACTTCCTGGACAGTTCACGCACGCCTGAATCACGCTTCCCTCTCAGTGCCACTCGTGATGAGGCTTCTGGATACGCCTCATCTAACAAATCTGAGTTAGAACCTCTTCGAAAAAAAGCTTACTTGGGTCATTGGCGTAACTAAAATTCATAAGTGCTCCAGCCGAGGTTGCGAGAGTAACCTTATATAATACACGCTCCCCCTCGAGCATGAATACTGCCAGCGCCGGCTAGGGGCCACCGATATACCCACCAAATCGTCACGAAAGCGTAGCACGAAGTTACCATCACGCGCCGATCACGAGCATGGGCCTTGAAAGGCCCACAGCCTAAATGAGCATAAGAAGAGCAACCCCATACAGTGAGCATGACATTCTTGACCCAGACTGGTCGGACACAAGCCCGGCCTGTCCGATCAGGGGCCTTGCCCGGGAACTATGATCAACTCATATATTATCTATCACGTGACGAAGCAGGCCTTGCTCGTCACCCTTATCGAGCAAACGACACCAAGTAGCTTGCCCGCCAAGACACGGCCACAAGTTATCATATGTAGGCATGACACTTGCCTTATCCATTCCTCGATATCACGGCCACCGATATCATCAGATATCTAGAGTTTCACTCCTTGTGAAACAGATGACTAAGGAAACCGATCCTACCCGGATTCAACCACACAAGGGCCAATAAATACCCCTCCACCACCATCATAAAGGTACATGCTCTCATACACTCTACCTCTTCCTTGAGTTCCTGCATTCTGCTCTCATACACGATACTTACTCTCACGCCGAGGGGTTTCATGAGGCCCCGCTTTGCACTTCCACTCAGTTTTCTCGTGTTCTCACCAAAGTTCAAGGAAGTGCTACAAGCCCGTATATCCTACCCACGTATGCATACGGCCCAAGCGAGGATTTTGCCCATGCACGCTATGCTCGCGCCTACGCCCGAGCCTCATGTTATTACTATCGTGTTCAGCACGCCACGCCGAGCCACAGCTCCGAGCTTCATGTTGTTATTCAGGCCTGCACGCCACGCCGAGTCACAAACCGAGATCCATGTTATTATTCCTCGTGCCCATGCACGCCATGCCGCCTTAGCCTCGAGCCTCTTATTATCATTATCGTGTCTGCACGCTATGCTCGCACCACAGCCCGAGCCTCATGTTATTACTATCGTGCCTGTGCACGTCATGCTCGTGCCCCAGCCCGAGCTTCATGTTATTGTTATCGTGCCCGTGCACGCTATGCTCGCGCCTCACCCCGAGCCTCATGGTGTGGTTGCTCGGATTCTTGAAGACCCTCACTACGTTGAGGTATATTACCCTCCGCGCCGAGCATCTCTCGGTCGAAGTTTATCTCACGCCTCCCCGCTTGGGCTTCCCACCTTGAGCTTTACATCGTCTTCCCGCCGAGTGTTACTCGCTGGTTGAGTAGTACACCGCGCCTACCGGCGCTTACGCTCCCCGCTTTGGGCTTCCCACTTGAGCTTTACATTGTCCTCTCGCCGAGTGTTACTCATGCTGAGTAGTACACCGCGCCTGGCAAGGCCTTACGCTCCCCGCTTGGGCTTCCACGGCTGAGCTTTACATTGTCCTCCCGCCGAGTGTTACTCGCGGTTGAGTAGTACACCGCGCCTACCTACGCTTACACTCCCCGTTTGGGCTTCCCACCGTTGAGCTTACATTGTCCTCCCGCCGAGTGTTACTCGCTGTTGAGTAGTACACGCGCCCACGCTTACGCCCCCGCTTTGGGCTTCCCACTTGAGCTTTTACATTGTCCTCCCGCTCGAGTGTTACTCGCGGTTGAGTAGTACACCGCACCTACTCGCGCTTACGCTCCCGCTTGGGCTTCCCACGGCTGAGCTTTACATTGTCCTCCCGCATCGATGTTACTCGCAGTTGAGTGGTACACCGCCTACCTGGCTTATGCTACGCCCCGCTCGAGTTTACTCGTGGATGAGTTTTATATTGTCTTCCCGCTCGAGGTTACTCGCAGATGAGTTTTATACTGTTCTCCCGCTCGAGTATCTCGCGGTTGAGTAGATGTCATATCTGACAGATAATTATACTCCTTATCCTTGAGATAAATCCCAAGGAATAAGGACCAGGGGGCTACTGAAGTGCCTAAATTTCATTTGCCTAAAAAGGCTTTTGGGCCTCGCTTAGGCGAGGGGGCTTTCCACTACACCAGCCCACTATTCTTTGCAGGACTACTAAACACCATGGGCCTGGCCCATGCATGACAAGAAAACCCTAATCCCTCAGGTATAAATAAACCCTACTATCTCATAAGAGGGGCGCACTCTCATACGCTCTCTTTTCTACAAGACTACTCACACACGGGGCTACGCCTCCTATATTTTGATATCAGACGATTCTCACGCCGGAGGGTTTTGGGGGACATCCCCCACCACTCACGGTGCTCATTTTGCAGATACCTACATACAGCCAGATATCCGACCCGAACGACGATTTCATCACCAAATCAACAATTTCATCATCGATTCGGTCAACGAACGACTTTCGGCACCCCGGTATGACTGATATTTTTGCCACATCAAAAAGGATATCAAGTCACAAATCAAGAATATCACAAGCTGCTCGAGGACTTGATCAAAAGCTAAAAACATCATATTGCAGGAGGAACTTGCGGTTAGATTGCTGATTGAAAAGCTGCCCAAATCATGGAAGATCTACAAACAACAATTGAAGCACAAACATAGTCGGCCATCTCTGAAAGATATAATCACTCACATCGTCATTGAATACACCAATTGTAAGGAAGTCAAAACAAGAAATGTGAAAGAGATAGCAATGACCACAAACATTGTGCAAGGTAATTTTAATAACAATCATATTATGAATTTTAATAACAAGCATGCTATGAATTCTAATAAACTGTTTACAAACCCAATGTGAACAACGTACTCTACCAATTTTAAGAAAAAGGGAATGTGCTATGTTTGTGGAAAGCCTAGTCATCACACCTATAAGTGTAGATTTAGAAAGGGAATTGAAAATCCTCCTAGGCCAAATGCAAATTTGGTTGAAGAAGATGACATTATTGTTGCAGTTCTCTCTCAAATTTATCTTATGGCCAATGTGAAAGAATGAGTGGTAGACTATGGGGCTACTAGGCACATATGTGGATAAAGAAGCATTTGCCTCCTACAATTATGTGGGAGTTGGAGAAGAACATGTGTACTCGGGGATTCTCGTATTGCACTAGTTTCTTGGTAAATGCAAAGCGCTATTGAAACTCACATCAGTCAAGACGCTGGCTCTCAATGAAATACTTCATGTGCCTAGTATTAGGGCAAATTTAGTTTCCGTTTCCCCGTTAGGAAAGGCTAGAGTTAACGTGTCATTTGAATATGACAAGATTGTTATGACCAAAAACAATGTCCTTATGGGTAAAGGGTATTGTAATCAGAGACTCTTTGCACTCAATGCTTATGATGCCATTAATAAAACTGCATTTTCTTATGCTTACTTGATTGACTCAATTGATTTATGGCATGCTTGATTAGGTCATGTTATATAGTTGTGGTAAAATTCATAATATGTAAACACTTGGTTTAGTTTCTGTAATAAATAACACATAGAAATATGTTGTGAAGCCAAATTAACAAAGAAGACATGTTCTTCGATGCAACGAGAATCTGAATTGCTTAGTTTAATTCATACAGATTTAGGAGATTCAAAACAAACCATGACTATAGGTGGTAAAAATTATTATGTGACATTCATTGATGATTATTCTAGATACACCAATGTACACCTACTTAGAAGTAAAGACGAGGCATTTAGTATGTTTTGCTTATATAAATCTGAAGTTGAAAATCAACCAAATAAAAAAATCAAAAGAGTTAGATTAGATAGAGGTGGCGAATATATTTCATGTAATGATTTTTGTGAACATGGAATAATCCATGAAACTACTCCACCGTATTCCCCTGAATCAAATGGTGTAGCCGAAAGGAAAAATTCTAATACCTCAATATTTTATCTATTTTGATTTTTATAAATAAATGATTTCGATATAATTTTTCGATATTGTGAGTCGTCTCTTAGAAATTAATGTATGGAGAAAATTAACCTTTCATCTAGTAAATCATCCATC
Source organism: Codonopsis lanceolata (assembly GCA_013146195.2). NCBI lineage: Eukaryota > Viridiplantae > Streptophyta > Magnoliopsida > Asterales > Campanulaceae > Codonopsis > Codonopsis lanceolata. The sequence continues at coordinate 26,583 of JABEVN020000483.1, read as the reverse complement.
ATTTATTTCAGGACAAGCAAGTAAATTTATCATAATAAATGATAATATTTGTAAAAAAAAATAACACTAAATTTAATAAATCACACACCATTGAATAAAGTCAAATAATTAAATTTGTTATGGGCTAATCAATTACATGAATAATTACAAAAATAACCCTAAATTTAATAAAATCATTCACAATTGAATAAGGTTAAATAGGTAAATGCTATCTTGATCTATCTATCTTCTTTACTATAAAAGTGTGAGTTGTCTCTTAGAAATTAATGTATGGACAAAATTAACCTTATCTAATAAATCATCCACAATTTATTTAAGGACAAACAAGTAAATTTATCTTCTTTACTATAAAAACGTAAGTTGTCTCTTAGTAATTAATGTTTGAACAAAATTAACATTTCATCAAATAAACCATCCACTATTTATTTAAGAACAAACAAGTAAATTTATCATGATAAAAAATAATATTTTTACAAAAATAATGTTTAATAAATCACTCCCATTTGAATAAGGTCAAATAAATAATTTATTATTTGCTAATCAATTCCATGAATAATAACAAAAAATTATCATAATAAATGATAATATCAAATTAGTAAATTCTATCTTTATCTATTATATATTTCTACTATAATATTGTAAGTTTTCTATTAGAAATTATATTATGGACAAAATTAACATTTCATCTAATAAATAATCCAACATTTATTTAAGGACAATCAAGTAAATTTATCATAATAAATGATAATGTTTGTAAAAAAAATAACCCTAAATTTAATAAATCACACACCATTGAAAAATGTCAAATAAGCAAATTTGTTATGGGCTAATCAATTACATGAATAATTACAAAAATAACCCTAAATTTAATAAAGCACTCACCATTGAATAAGGTTAAATATGTAAATGCTATCTCTGTCTATCTATCTATCTTCTTTACTATAAAAATGTGAGTTGTCTCTTAGAAATTAATGTATAGACAAAATTAATCTTTTATCTAATAAATCATCCACCATTTATTTAAGGACAAACAAATAAATTTATCTTCTTTACTTTAAAAATGTGAGTTGTTTCTTAGAAATTAATGTATGGACAAAATTAACATTTCATCTAATAAACCATCCACCATTTATTTAAGGACAAACAAGTAAATTTATCATGATAAAAAATAATATTTGTACAAAAATAATGTTTAATAAATCACTCATCATTGAATAAGTTCAAGTAAATAATTTATTATTTTCTAATCATTTCCATGTATAATTACAAAAATAACCATAAATTTAATAAATCATTCACCATTGAATAAGGTCAAAAAATAAATAAGTTAATTTCGGATTTAACATTAATTATAAATCAAATCTCCAAGATGCCCCAAGTGTCCAAGTGTCTATCTTTGAAATAAATTCCACCAAATTTACTATTTTTTCCACCAACCAATTTAGAATTATTTTGGTGTACATCTCTTTTAAACCTTTAAAGTTTAAAGTGTTTTTCATCTTTTTAATGTGGGACAAAAGCTATCACTAATTATGTATCTCTTTTTAACATTTAAAGAGGGGTTAGTTTACTTTTTGGTGATATATTCTTCTTCCAATATTGGATTGCAATTGTTTGTAATTTTCATATGGCCCCCTTGTTTTGATGATGTTACAAACAACCCATATTTTTCTGACTTTATGACACTTCAACTAATGAATTTAGGGTTAGGGACTATCGGTGTCCAAAATTTGCATTCTTTGGTGTGTGGCGTGCAATTGCGTTGTACAGTTCCTAATGGACTTTCTTAAAGTTCAGGGACTAATGGTGCAATTTTACTTTAAATAAAATTTAAATTTTATTTTTGGGACATTTTCTTAACTTTAAAGTTAATTATGAGATTTTTTTAATTATTTTTTTGATTATTGAAACATTTATTCATTAATTTTTATTACAAATATATCTTAAATATAAAATGGTTAACTAAATGATAAAATTATAACTAAATCCAACTTTGCACCCAAGAAAAAGGACCAAAATAATCCTCATGTCACATATAATGTGTCATTTTCCATTAATATTATTAACTCTCATGAACATGAGGGGGCAAAGTGGGATGAATAGTAAAATTGTGTTTAAAAGTGAGACACGTAATTTATAGGGTGCAACGTGAGATTTAAGTAAATACTTCTGAGAACGAATCGTATTTCGGGCCCATAAAAATTAGGCCAAGAAAAACAAACATCTCATCAAAGTTTCTATCAAATCTCACTTTAGTTTTTTTATGATTAATTTAATTCATAGAAGAAATATACACACGCATATATGTATGTATGTATATATGTATGTATGTATGTATGTATGTATGTATGTATGTATGTATTTACATATATATAAACATATAAATATTTATTATTTCTAGTGAAAAATATATATTATAATTTCATAAATGACAATTTTTAGAAATATATATAGTTTTTTCGTATATAAAAATAATAATTAAAAGTAAACAAAAAAAATGAAGGTAAAATATTTCGTAAAAATCATCAAGAATACGTGCAACGTGTACCTAACTAGTATCATATAAAAGGACTAGTACAAGTTTTATATTATTAAAATGTTTAGATATGAAGAGTTTATAATATTATATTATATTAATGTTAAATTGGGTAAGTTAAAAACAATTGTTTTGGCCATTTCTTTCTTCATGCTAGCAGCCGCAAATTTTGCCCATTTAGCTTTGTTATTTATAAGAGAAGACTTGCCATCATTCTCCTTCCATTTTATCCATATATCCGAGAGGGAAGGAAATAAAGGTGGGTATATTTTTCTTCCACCTCATGCTGCAAATGGTCTGATTCATTTAGGCTAGTGAAGTGAATAGTGATGTGCTGAAGACTCATTGGTCTCCAATATTTTGGTTTTATTCCTTCCCTCATTTTGCACGATTTGGCCGAGCGAGTGAGGAGTGAATTTTAACTCTTTCCTTTATTTAACTAGGTTATCATGCAGGGAGGGGTACCTTTGACTTAGTCATGGGGCGGAGTACAGTACTAGTTAGCAGCGGAACCCTAACTCGGGCTCAAAACCCTCCACTATGGCTAAGTGGGGTGAATTTCACCAACAACATCTTAAGTATCACGACTTATCTAGGGTTGTAGGGACCTAGCCTCATGATGATTTGTGCTCAAGTTGTGTAAACTGGTTAGTTTGATAAACAGTACAAGAAAGTGATCAAGATAAACAAGCTTTAACAACAATAGTGAAGGGTGATAAGGTTGGAGGCGATTTGATCGGAGATGTATCTCGATCTTGTATACTGCTAAGTGTTTAACTTCAGCTTTTATGTGCTACATGAGAACAGTATTGAAAAGTATGACATTAACTATTTGAATTGGCATCATGGCATTACTTATAATGCATGCATACATAACATGCATAAATATAGTATAACCATACTGAGTTTTGACTCACCATTTATTATTTGTTTCCCTTATATTGCAATCGAGAAGAGGGGTGACATGGGTGAAGTGAGAAGTTTTTCGGAGTGCTCGGTTTTGAAATTAAAACACTTATGTATTTTTTTTGGATATCATTGAAATTATAAAGAGAATACGTTTGTATATAATTCATTATTTTAAGAAATAATATTTATTTTTTCTTCCGCAACGAGTTACGTGCTTTTTAATTTGAGTTATTTTTTATTGAATTTTTGGAACACCTGGCGGACCAGGTCTTGTCCAGACTTGGGATCGGGGTCGTCAAAAAAATTGAATTTTAAAAGACATGACAAATGTTATGCTCATTAGGAGCTACTGATAATTTATGTGGAGAAGCTATTTTATCTCCCTGTCATCTACAAAATAGAATCCCTTATAAGAAAGCTAGAAAGACATTGTATGAATTATGGAAAGGTTATCAACCTAACCTTAAATACCTCAAAGTGTGGGGGTGTCTAGCCAAAGTTTTGAGAAAATAAAATTAGGTTCTAATTAAGACATCTGATTGCTTATTTATTAATTATGCTCATCATAGTGATGCATATATAGATTTCTTGTATTGAAAAGTGACGTGCTTGATCAAAATACAATTGTTGAAACAAAGAATGTTGAATTCTTTGAACAAATTTTTTCGTTAAAAACTAATTTCTCATGCACATGTTGAATCTACTTCTAATGAACTTGTTAGAAATGACTTCAAAAAATCAACCGATGAGTTAAGAAGGAGTAAAACACAACGAAAAAAAAAAAGACCAATTTTGGAAATTATTTTTATACGTATCTCAAAGAAAATGACACTTTAACATTTTCTCAAGCTATTTCATCGTCTGACTCTTTGTATTGAAAATAAGCCATTAAGACTGAAATTGATTAAATAGAATAAATTAAACCTGAATTTTGATTGACTTACACCTCGTGCAAAACCAATTAGCTGTAAATGGATTTATAAAAAGAAATATAATTATGATGATACTATTGAAAAGTACAAAGCTAGACTTGTAGCAAAAAGTTTTGCTCAAAAACAAAATATTGATTACTTCGATACTTTTGCTCCGGTTACTAGAATTTCTTCTATTCGAGTTTGATAGCGCTGACTTCTATCTATAAACTTTTTATTCACCAAGTGGACTGTTGATTCTTATGTTAGATTTATATCTGTTCATACATTATCCTAGTTTTATACTTCAGTAGCTAATCGGGCTGCGTATCGATTAGCGTGGCAACTGTGTATAGAACTTTGCCCTAGTATAGTTTTTATAGGACTTTACAGGTTCAGCGGAAGACCTCTTCACAGCTTCACCGGAAGACCTACTCAAGCTTTACAAACGGCAGACCTTGTGTACACCTGGTCAATCATGACGTGTCCAGACCAGCAAAGATTAATGGATCAATTTAAATCTATCCTTATCTATGTTTGAATTTAAATTGAGACATTCCCTGACACCTCAAGTCCGCCGAAAGCAGCTTTCCGAAAAGCAGGAAGACTTTTCACAGCTTGAACAGTGAAAGCAGAAAAGTAGACCGTCACCTACTATTTGCAACAACTCTCTTAGATATGACATCAAGATTGCCCAACTTTCAGAAGATCTCAGTAATCATTTCCTGCTCGATATCTGTGAAGACGAAATTCCTGACTGACAGCCCCATGCATTTAATGCATTTATCCTTAAAGAGCTGTTAAAATCTTCGTCTTCTCCAACGGATCTTTTGAGTGCACCTGCTATAAATACTGCTATTAAAGACTGAAGACAATACGAATCGAACACTTGAAGAATTGCTCTGAAACTCTACAACTCTAAGTCTTATTACTCAGTGTATTCAAGAGATCCTCAACAGATCTAGAAGTCCTCGTCAACAACAAGAAGTCGTGCATCAACATTTATTGTTTCTCTTCTTGTTATTTTTCATTCAATAACTATACTTCTGCACGAATTAAATATCTTGTTTTCACATATATTTAATTCCTTAACCCCCCAACACAAGTCAATATTTTGTACAAGATCCATTGGGAATGTTCTTTGTAATAGATCTAGTGGAAAATATAGTGCACTATTTAAATCTAAGGTTGACTGCCTTGGTGGTGGACGTAGCACTCTTTATAGTGTGAACCATCCCAAAATACTTGTGTTAATTCATTTACTGTTCGTCTGATCATTGTTCTGTTTAATATTTTATTTATGTTTACCCTTTACAGCAACTTTAAGTAATCTGTTAAGGTCTACCGGTAGTTCTTATCGGCAGACCTGGACAAGCTTCTTTAATAGACTTCCGCTACTTCAATCTTTTCAATAGATTGTAAGTACCTTTCAAAGAACTTGCTCAAAAGTTTTTAAGTGTATAATAAGCTATTCAACCCCCCCCCCCTTCTAGCTTATTATTGTGCCCGTTGGGACCCACAATTGGTATCAGAGCCGTACTCTTTGAAAACAAGTTTTTCTGAGATTAAACTCTTGAGAGATACGATCCAATGGCACAAACACACTACATGCTGCCTACATCTAATGCGAACCACGTCCCAATATTGGACGAAGGCCATTTCGATGTATGGAAGGATAAGGTAATGCGTTTTATGAACTCTATTGACAACAGGTTATAAAAATGCGTTACTACAAGACAACATGTACCAATGAAGGCCAACCTTCTAGCCTACATCGCTGGGAATCCTGCAAAAGTTCCCAAAGAAGAATCAGAATGGACAGATGAAGACAGAAAACTGGTAGAGCTTGACAGTAAAGCAATCAATATCATTACTAGCTCTCTAGACACAAGCACATACCAGCAAGTGATTCGATGTACAACTGCAAAAGAGATGTGGGAAGCTCTTGTGGAATACTTGGAAGGAGACCAAGACACAAGAGATAACAGAAAGTACACATACATCCAGCAGTTTGATTCCTTCAAAAAGGATCCAAAGGAAATGAACATGAGGTTTCTAGGCTCTCTAGGTAGCTTATGGCATGTTAAGACCACAACTATGAAAGAATCCAAAAACTTAAATGAGATGACTCTCTGTAGTCTCTACGCAAGTTTGAAGGTTTATGAGCTCGAAGTAAATCAAGCTCTAGAGCAAGACAAACAGTTCAGAACTGTGTCCTTGCCAGCCATGGTCCAAGAAGAAACCACTGTTGAAAACAAACCTTCCACTTCCTCCTGTGAAAACGATTTCCTCTCAGATGAACAATTTGCTATGTTTGTAAAACGTTTTCAAAAATTTGCAAAATATGGAAGGAAGAACACACACCAACAACCTTTTAGAAAGACTGGTGAAAGCTCATCTAAGGAAGAGCTTGTGTGTTACAATTGTAGAAAACCTGGTCATTTTGCCTCCAAATGTCCTAAGCCAAAATTTGAAGCATACCGAAAACCTTCTTATAGAAAATTTCAAAAACAAAAGGGTATGTTGACTAAAGACATAGAAGACAAACAGGTTGCTACATAGTTTAAGACTGATTCAAAAGAGGAAAAGGATGAGTGTGAGCAAGCTAACATATGCTTAATAGCTCATGACTCAGATCCTACCTATGACTCTGAAAATGAAGTCGAAATCTCACTCAGTCCCTTAGATCAAGGTGAGATCAACAGTGAGAACTTCAGTAAGGAAGAACTTCTCAAGGATAATCAAGATATGCTTGAAGAATTTAATTCCTTTAGAGTAACCTATGTTAAACTTGCCAAGAATTGTGAGAAACTTACTGCTGAGAAATCTCTGATGGCAGCTGAGATTCAAACTCTCAATAGCTGTCAACAAGAAAGTATCAAGCTCAAAGGAGAAAACAAATTCCTTTGTGACAAAATTGAATGTCTAACTGAGCACATCAAAGGACTTGACCTAGAGAAAATTGCCTTGCAAAAGACAATTGACTCCTGGAACAGCTCCAAAGATGCCTTCGAAGAAATCATTTCAAGCCAAAAATCTAGTAATGATAAATCTGGCATGGGATATTCAGATGAGCCCTTTATGACATTCTCATCAGTCACAGAGAAAGGTGAATCCTCCGAGACTGCTAATGATATGTCTTTCTCTAAACAGACATTAGGAAATAAAGGGAAACAAGGCCTTGGTTATTCAAGTGTTCATTATGTTTACCCCAAAGTTCAGAAAGGAAAAGCCAAGATGACTGATTCAAATGAGAAACCTAAGAAAGTAACGGTAGAAAAACAAAAGTCTGCCAGCAACAACTCTGCTAAGACAAAGACTGCTGGCGGTAGACCTACCAAATCTCTACCGATGACTATTAAGTTTGTCTATGAAACAGGCAAGGCTCCCTTACCCGTTGAAAGTAAACTTAAAGGTATTCTACCGAATCCTCCAAAAAGGGTAATCAACAGACAAGCTAAAGCTAAGTCTGGTGGTAACCTACCTAGGAAGATTCAAAATAAAGCAATTAAGTCTATCGTCAACAAGCAAGCTGAACCAAGAATGAATGTCAAGAAAAAGGATATTCATAATCACTCCTCAGTTAAGGTCACTGACAGTTCTATATGGAATTTCCACTTATGTCATTCTTGCAATTGCCTAGGCCATCTGGCCCTAGAATGCCTGCTAAGGTTCACTCCAAGATCTGAGAGACCTAGTTCTCTCAAGGTTAGGCGGGTATGGGTTCCAAAAGGTTGCTAATCCTTAGGACCCAAAAGAAAATAAAGGGGACCTTGCTGCTTTAAATCTTTTTTCAGGAATGCTTCATGGCTATAAAATCGAAAACAAAGACATCGGTATCCGGACGGGTGGGCGCCAAGACACATGACGGAAATGTAAGTCTACTTACGAATATAGGCTGAAGCCAAAGGACCCACTGTTATTTTCGGAGACAATGCAAGAGGAAAAACAATTGGATATGGCTCAATCACTAGAGGAAGTCTCTCCATCAACAAAGTCTCTCTAGTGAGTGGCCTAAAGCACAATCTTTTGAGCATATCTCAATTCTGCGACAAAGGATTATTATGCCAATTCAATTCCAACCAGTGCCTCATCAAAGACAGTGAATCCTGCTCTACAATACTGACCGGCAATAGACAAGGAAACGTCTATGTCGTGGACTTAAATCTTCTAGGAAGATTCTCAAGCCTTTGCCTAGTAGCTAACAACGCTCGTGACAACGGTTGGCTATGGCACAAGCTGCCTCGCCACCTCCTCAAGCACAACTTCAAGCACCTTCCAAGCTCTCAAAAGATGGGCTTGTCAAAGGTCTACCTACGGTGTCTACCGACCATAACAGAAGTTGTAAAGCTTGCCAACTAGGAAAACTTTCCAAGTCTTCCTTCAAAAGAAAGTCTGTCTTGTCAACAAACAGACCTCTTCAACTTCTGCATATGGATCTCTTTGGACCAATCACTACAGTCAGTATTTCTGGAGACAAGTATACACTTGTAGTAGTTGACGACTACTCTAGGTTCACCTGGATTAAAACAATGACATCAAAAGATGAGACGTATGATCTAGTCACTTCTCTTTTTAGAAGACTTCAAACTCAAAAGCTTGAAGACATTAGTGACATAAGATCAGACAATGGCACTGAATTCAAGAACAATGGTGTAGAAAGATACTGTGATGACCATGGGATATCGGCCACAACTTCTCTCTACAGGTATTCTCAACAAAATGGTGTAGCCGAAGCGGAAGAAAAGAACACCGATTGAAGCAAAGCAAGAACAATGCTTTGGCATAAGCTAAACTTCCAAAGTGCTTAAGGCGGCGAGTCAACTCGCATGTTTTACCCAGTATCCTTTGGTAAACAAGTTTCATAACAAAACTCCATATGAAATATGGAGAGGAAGAGCCCCCAACATAGGATTTCTTAAAATCTTCGGCTATAAATGTTTTATTCTTCATAATAGAAAAGAATATAGAGAAAAATTTGATGCAAAATCAGACGAAGGAATTTTTCTGGGTATTCCAAACATTCAAAAGCATTTTGCATTTTCAGTAAAACTCATTTAAAAATTTTAGAATATGTGCATGTTTCTTTTGATGAATATGACTTGTTAGAGCCTAGAAAGACTCTGAATATTGCTAATGATTCTGATAATGATGAGACAGGTACAAATACAACATCTACTTCCACTTCTCATCGAGGAAAACATTCTGACCCTTCATACCGCTAACCCTTCACCGCAAACTTGAACTCGCCTATACCGGTTCCAACTATTACGTTGACCCGTAACCCATCTCTTGCTTTTTACCCCAAGCACCTTTCTGATCACTCATCCTTCTTTTTCACCAGAAAATGAAGGTTTTGAAGATCATATCTCTTCTGAACCAGATTTTGGTGAATCTACTTCTCAACCTACTCCGGAATTCTTAAGGGAAGAACCCACCAGAAGTGATCTTCCTCCAACCATTATTGAAACTAAAGATCATCCTATTTCTCAAATCATTGGTGATCTCAACACAAGAGTTCGTACGAGAAATAAAGTTCGAGAAGATACTATGTTTGCATATGCATCCATATCTGAACTCGAGCCAAAGAAGATTAATGAAGCTATCGAAGATCATAACTGGATTGAAGTTATGCAAGAAGAACTGAACCAGTTTGAAAGATGCAAGTAGTAGAGCTTAGTTCAAAGGCCAACTAATCATCCAGTTATCAGCACCAAATGGGTTTTCAGAAACAAAAGAGATGAAGATGGAAATGTCACCAGAAATAAAGCTAGATTGGTTGCTCAAGGCTAGCGACAGGAAAAAGGAATTGACTTCGATGAAACATTTTCTCATGTTGCTAGATTAGAGGCAATCAGACTTTTTCTAGCCTATGCCTCATTCATGGACTTCAAAGTGTATCAGATGGATGTAAAGAGTGCCTTTCTGAATGGTGATTTTCAAGAAATGGTATACGTTGAACAGCCTCCAGGATTTGTCATTTCAGACAAACTGGATCATGTCTACCGACTCAAGAAAGCTCTCTATGGCCTAAAGCAAGCTCCCAGAGCTTGGTATGAAACTCTATCCAAGTTCTTAATAGAACAAGGATTCGTGAGAGGAAGGATAGACACTATCTTATTCATCCTCAAGCACAAAGGTCATTCTCTTCTGGTACAAATCTATGTGGACGACATCATCTTTGGATCAACTAACCAAAGCATGTGTAAAAGATTCGAGAAGCTGATGCAAAGCAAGTTCGAGATGAGCATGATGGGTGAACTTACCTACTTTCTAGGACTGCAGATTCAACAGACTTCCGATGGAATCTTCATCAGCCAAACCAAACATGCAAAGGAACTAATCAAGAAATTTGGTCTTGATTCAGCTAAACGATTTGAGACTCCAATGTCTACCGGCTGCCATCTTGACAAAGATGAAAAGGGAAAGCAAGAGAACATGACCAAGTATTGAGGAATCATAGGTTCACTTCTTTACCTTACTGCCAGTAGACCTGACATTATGTTTGCTGTTTGTGTTTGTGCAAGATTTCAGGCAGATCCAAAGGAATCACATTTTCTTGCTGCCAAACGTATCATCATATATGTTTCAAGAACAACAAATCTAGGCATCTGGTATTCCAAACACAACAATTTTGATCTAGTTGGATACTCAGATGCAGATTATGCAGCCTTCAAAGTGAGCAGAAGAAGCACCAGTGGGACTTGTCAATTCCTTGGAAATAGACTTGTCTCATGGTCTTGCAAGAAACAGGGTTCAGTTGCAAACTCAACCACAGAGGCAGAATACATTGCTGCCAACAGCTGTTGCTCTCAATTCCTATGGATGAAGCAACAACTAGTGGACTACAACATCAAGACTGCAAATTGTCCAATTATGTGTGACAACACATCAGCAATTTCAGTCTCCAAAAATCCAGTGAAGCACTCAAAGACAAAGCACATTGATATCTGTTATCACTTTCTCAAAGATCATGTGGAGAAAGGTAACATCAGTCTGGAATATGTTCCAACTGAGCATCAATTGGCTGGCATTCTCACAAAACCACTGGATGAGACCAGGTTTGCTTATTTAAGGAGAAATCTTGGTATGATTGATCCTACAACTTAATTTCAAAGTTTTATTAATTTTTCATTCATACCGGTAGACTTAGTTTTAGACTGACCAGAAGACGTAATTCTCCCTTTAGCGGAAGACTTAAAGGTTAGTATCTTTAACCAGTCTATTTTTTAAGAGGTTTCTAAAGCAATAAAGGGGGTCAAGGATAAAAATTGGTACTTAGAATATATCTTAAGTTCCTGCTCTTGCGCTAATTTTTCTTCTTTAAATAGACCTTGAACCGCCCTTTCCAAAACTTTACGAAACCCCTTTGTCTAAAAATTTCTCTCTCTACTCAAACTCTCTCTGTGTAACTACTCTCTTCATTCCCAAAATCTTCTTGTTTCTTCTTCTCATCAACATCAATGGTATGTTCTTCTCTATTCTACTACTTGAAATTTATCGTTTACTGTTTTGCATTTCATTTCATATCCTAAATTGTTTTGGAAAACAAACAGTCACTTTCGAGTTTCTAACAATATTCGCCATTGTTGTTCTTAAAAACCTAGAAACTAATAGTCGTTTATATGCTTTCAATGTTTACTCTCTTGAAAAACTTCTGTTATACATTTCTATATAATTGTTTACTCTAAACATTCTAGGGTTTCAAGTTTTCATTTCGAAAATTTTCAATTATCTCAAAAAACCTTGAAATCTCTGCTTGTTTAGTTCTTGAGGTGAAAAGCCCTAATTTTTTATTGCATTTCTTTTAGGCAAAAACATCAAAATCAAAGCGTGACAGCAGGAAGAAGTTGGACCCAGAAACTGACATTCCTCCAAGTTTGGATGTCAACCTTCCGGGATATCCTACTTTTCCCGCTGCTCATGACGTCATCATTGCCCTGGACCCGAAACTCTATATACCTGGGATGTGCATTGACCTCCAATCAGTCTACACTATAGCCGCCGGAGTCAAGGCATGCGAGGATATGAATGCCTCTGGAATTCTTCCACTCTTCTACCTCAACGACAAAGACTACAGCATTTTCCTGGCAGAAGAGTTCTACCAAAGGATGGAGCTTATGAACAAGAATGCTCTACGAGGATGGATTAGAGGCCGTCCCATCTCTATCACCGCTAAGACCATCTCCACCATCATTGGTGTGCACTTCGGTGGTGCACTTGAATCGACCATTGCTGAGGCTATTCATGCTTGGGAAGCAATGAGGGGAGTTGATACCCCTAGGGAATCACAAGGGAAGATGCTGAGGAATCTCTTCCCGCTGGACGTCTACTGCACAAGCCACCTTATTGACAAGGGGCTGCTGTTCAAGAGTGGTGCACATGACATGTTTACAGCACAACAGCTGAACCTTACATGTGCTGTCTTTCTTCAAACCCGTCTCAACTTCGAGGCCATCATCTTCAACGAACTGAAGCAGTGGGTGGAAAAAGTGAATAACAACCCCTCCTGCAAACGCCCTTTCGTCAGGCTGATCAACGCTCTCCTAAGAGACAATGAGGAAGTCAACTCTTCCTTAAAAGAGGATGAGCTAATAGTAGTGGCCAAGGAGAAGCAGCTAACCGCCGCGTTCTTCAACAAATACACTGAGTATGAGAACAAGCGAAGGCTGCAGAAAGGTCTTCCGCTAGTGTCCCTTGACAAGGTTGCTAAGCCAGTACCGATCATTGTCACTCGCTTCAACATGGAAGCTTATGAAGCGGCTAGCAGAACCTTCAAGAAAGCTTCTACGAAATTTGATGAACAAGTTGCGACAACTATTCATCAACAGGCCAAAGATCTGGCTGATGAAGCAGAACAGCTCTTAAGGGCCAGACAAAAAGCCAAGGGCAAGAATACCATGCCGGAAGATGTAGTACCAACTGAAGAGGAGCAGGCAAGGTGGATTCGGAAGGAGATGAAGGAAGGCAAAAAGGACAAGACTCCAGCCAACCCAATTCCATCACCTTCCCCAGCCCAACCTTCACCAGCCCAGCCATCCTCTCAAGCACATCCAACCTCTTCTTCCCAGCCCTCTACTAAAACCAAACGACTTCCCTCACCTTCTCTTGCACCTACTCCGAAACCAAAACGTAAAAGACTACGTAAATCCTTTGAGGACCAGCCACCTGCAGACATTCCTGCCTCTATCGATGACGTAGCTGAGTCTCCTACTCAGCGGCTAAGGAAGAAAAAGAGGTCTGCCGGTACCAAGCCCTCTACCGCCGCACAACCTTCTACCGACAGCCAACCCCCTACCGATAGCCAACCATCTACCGCCATTCCAAGCCAACCCATTCCTCCTGAGTCATCTACTCAGAGGAATTCACCACCTCCGGAGGAGTCTATCCCTCAGGAGGAGCCCCAAAGACAGGAGGAGCCAACCCGAACCCCAACTCTTCCTCCTCCTTCACCCTTCAACTACTCTCCCAACCCATCTACCCCTACCTCACCTCACCAATCCCAACCAACTTCATCAACAACACCACAACCAACCTAAAACCCTCCTACCAAGCCAATAGACTCTGCCGCTGCCAAGTTTCTCTTTGATCTTTCTTCAGTGGCAGATCTATTCTCTTCCGATCAACCACAACCTACACCTCTCTTTCGCAAACCCAAATCCCTTTTCTACCCTGCCCCCTCTTTCTGGTTCTCCACCGACCCCTTACCCTCACACTCAAATGTCAGTGAAAATTCTGATACTGACATTGAGCTCGATTCCCCACCAACACCTTCTCCCCCTCCACCTCAGACCATCTCCTCCTCTACCGACACCATACCAACCCAAGACTCTTCCTCTTCCAACTCCATCACTCCTCCTCTCCAACAACCCTTCAGGCCAGTATCTCCTGAAGCCACTACCTCTGTCGGTACCATTCACATTGGCCAGGCAACCTCTTCCTCTCAGCCGGCCAATACTGAAATTTTGTCAAGGCTGGACGCCATCTATGAACGGCTAGGCGCCCTCACTAGCATCACTACCGCTACTGCTGAGATCGCCACTGCCGCGTCCAAGGCCAATGATCGCACTGCAGCTCTTCTACGACAATTTCAAGAGGATGTTTGGACTCGTTTTGGACAGATGCGACACGATTTCACAGACGTCAAAATCAATATCGAAGCTCAACGAGACGAATGTGTCCGTATCTGTTCCTCCCTCTTCTACGAGCTATTCCATGCCATCACTCTACATCTCGGCAACGGCTGCCTTCCTGTCCTAGAGCTCAACAACTTAGCTCGAGACTCTGCTCACAATGTCATGAAAGCTCATCGTGATCATGATATGGCCATCACGGAGGAGAAGCAAATGAGATCTATCAACCGAATGCTGATGGAAGAGAACAGTCGTCTTCGTGAAGAACTCGACTACCGCTCTCGTTCCACCAGACCTCCTACTGATGCCGATGATGAGTACGTACGAAAAATGGAAGAGCTAGAGAAACAGCATAGGGAGAAAGAAGCTGCAGACAAAGGAAAAGGGAAATGACCTTGGTAAAATTATGTATATGTTTTTCCCGTAACCTTTGTATCTATTTTATTTTTGAAAACTCTGTACTCATTAAACATCTTGTTTATAATACAGAAGATTATCTACTTTTCAAAATTGTCTTGTTTAAATTAATGTTATTTCATTGTCTATATATGCTTAGAATTTAAACACCCAGTTTAAATTTATTTAAAATGTTTTGCTACTAATCTGTGTGCTGATCTATGATTTCCTTATCTTTGTGTACACATAGATTAGTCTTTACACTTGTAGTGCTCTTCTGTTTGATAGAGGCATGTCTTCCGTTGTTAAATGAATAAATATCTTAGACATGCTATTATCTATCACATAGTCGGTTATAGCCCTCATTTGTAGTAATGATGACCAGATATAAATAAGAGGAGATTGTTGATTCTTATGTTAGATTTATATTTGTTCATACATTATCCTAGTTTTATACTTCAGTAGCTAATCGGGCTGCGTATCGATTAGCGTGGCAACTGTGTATAGAACTTTGCCCTAGTATAGTTTTTATAGGACTTTACAGGTTCAGCGGAAGACCTCTTTACAGCTTCACCGGAAGACCTGCTCAAGCTTTACAAACGGCAGACCT
The DNA here is from genome assembly GCA_013146195.2 of Codonopsis lanceolata. Taxonomy (NCBI): domain Eukaryota; kingdom Viridiplantae; phylum Streptophyta; class Magnoliopsida; order Asterales; family Campanulaceae; genus Codonopsis; species Codonopsis lanceolata. The sequence goes on along the minus strand of JABEVN020000483.1, from coordinate 11,088 downwards.
TGTGTACACCTGGTCAATCATGACGTGTCCAGACCAGCAAAGATTAATGGATCAATTTAAATTTATCCTTATCCATGTTTGAATTTAAATTGAGACATTCCCTGACACCTCAAGCCCGTCGAAAGCAGCTTTCCGAAAAGCAGGAAGACTTTTCACGGCTCGAACAAGGAAAGCAGAAAACAGACGCCATCGCTCGCAACAACTCTCTTAGATCTGACATCAAGATTGCCCAACTTTCAGAAGATCTCAGTAATCATTTCCTGCTTGATATCTGTGAAGACGAAATTCCTGACTGACAGCCCCATACATTTAATGCATTTATCCTTAAAGAGCTGTTAAAATCTTCGTCTTCTCCAACGGATCTTTTGAGTGCACCTGCTATAAATACTGCCATTAAAGACTGAAGACAATGCAAATCGAACACTTGAAGAATTGCTCTGAAACTCTACAACTCTAAGTCTTATTACTCAGTGCATTCAAGAGATCCTCAACAGATCTAGAAGTCCTCGTCAACAACAAGAAGTCGTGCATCAACATTTATTGTTTCTCTTCTTGTTGTTTTTCATTCAATAACTATACTTCTGCACGAATTAAATATCTTGTTTTCATAGATATTTAATTCCTTAACCCCCAAACACAAGTCAATATTTTGTACACGATCTATTGGGAATATTCTTTGTAATAGATCTAGTGGAAAATATAGTGCACTATTTAAATCCAAGGTTGACTGCCTTGGTGGTGGACGTAGCACTCTTTATAGTGTGAACCATCCCAAAATACTTGTGTTAATTCATTTACTGTTTGTCTGATCATTGCTCTATTTAATATTTTATTTATCTTTACCCTTTACACCAACTTTAAGTAATCTATTAAGGTCTACCCGTAGTTCTTATCGGCAGACCTGGACAAGCTTCTTTGATAGACTTCTGCTACTTCAATCTTTTCAATAGATTGTAAGTACCTTTCAAAGAACTTACTCAAAAGTTTTTAAGTGTATAATAAGATATTCAACCCCCCCCCCCTTCTAGCTTATTATTGTGCCCGTTGGGACCCACATGGATGATAAAACAACATTTTTAAATGGTGATTTAGAAGAAGAAATTTATATGGTACAACCCAAAGTGTGTGTTTTTTCTAGTAAAGAAAACATAGAGTTTGTAAATTAATTAAATCTTTGTATGGTTTAAAACAAACATATAAACAGTCACATGAAAATTTTGATCAAATTTTGTTATCTAATAGTTTTACTTCTGTTGAAGTAGATAGATTTGTGTATACAAAACTCATTGGTGACGAGTGTGTTATTATTTTCTTATATGTAGAAGATATACTCATCTTTGGTACGTAATAACCTTGATAGTATATGTAAAACCAAAGAGTTTCATACTTCTAAATTTGACATGAAAGATATGGGTGAAACAAGGGTAATATTGGGTGTAAAAATCATAAGGAGTAATGATAGCATAACGTTATCTCAAGAACATTATGTTGAGAAACTTTTTAAGAAGTTTGAACTTTTTGATGTCAAACCAATAAGAACTCCTTATGATGCTAGCACGCAATTAAAGAAAAAAATATGGGTGATCGAGTGGCTCAATCTGAATATGCACATATTATTAGGAGTTTGTTGCATCTTATGAACTTCACTCGTCCGGACCTAGCTTATGTTTTGTGTAGATTGAACATATATGCTCATAATCCCAATCGTGATCATTGAGCTTGTATACACAGACTAATTAAATATTTGAGATGTACCATGAACTATGGTATTACATATAGTGGATATCCTTGACCTCTGATTCAGATGAGGTAAAATCTACTAATGGTTATATATTCACCCTTGATGGGGGTGGAATTTTCTCTAAGTTTCAGCTAAACAAACCATAATAGCGAAGTCTACTATGGAGTCTGAATTTCTTGTCTTAGAGTTAGCTAGCAATGAGCTTGAGTGGTTGAGAAACTTCTTAGCAAACATTCCGTTGGGTTCAAAACCAACTCCTTCAGTGGCTATGCACTGTGATTGCCATAGCAGCCATTGCAATTGCAAAGAATAAAACCTTTAATGGTAAGAACAAACATATCCGTCTGAGACACGGTGTGTTTAAACAATTGTTAAAAGATGGAGTTATGTCCATTGATTATGTGAAGTCAGAAGTGAATCTGGTTGATCCATTGACTAAACCCTTCGGGAGAAAATTAATTAATGAAACATCGAGGGGAATGAGATTTAAGCAGATTTGAGAGATTGACAATGGCAATAACCCAACCTTTGTGATTGGAGATCCAATGAATAAGGTTCATATGGGTAATAACAAGTCATTTTTTAATCATACTCGCACAATATATGATAGTCTCTTCCTATGGTGTGAGAAGTGCTAGAATGCAATTATGAGATGTTGAGTTGTAAGCTCTTAATGAAAAGGGATAAGTGTACCATTAGTCCCTAAACTTTGGCCAAGCACATCATTAGTCCCCAAACTTTCAAAAGTTTCACCGCTGACCAAAGTAGGCCTTTTTGGCTCATCGGTGGTCCCTAGCCCCTCACACCGTTTATTTGTCTCCGTTAATGAACAATTGTGCAACTCACGTGAGGGCATTTATGTATTTTCCACGGGTAGTTGCCTAGCGCTAAGTCTTCCCGATATCTATCTCCCGTCTTCTCTCTCAGTTATATATAATGTCCGTTAAAACTCCAAACCCAAGAAAGAAGGAAAATGGGAGACCTGGGAGACCTATATTGCGCGTGTGGAGCAAGGGTAGTTATCAAAACTGCTTGGACAGATGCAAACCCTAGAAGATGTTTTTGTTCGTGTTCACGTGAGGTAATATGTTTTTTATTTGCAATTATTTTCGCCAATTTAGGTATGGAAGCAGTTTACCAATTATGTTGTGGATGGAAGCAGTTTACCAATTATGTTTGCTCTAAATTTAGGTCTTTTGTGTAGGAGATCACAGTTTCTTGACTCTATTGTTTGTTGTGGATAATGTTTCTTGACTCTATTATTTGATGCAGAGAAGGGGTTGTAAATATTTTAGGTGGCTTGACCCACCTATGTGTGAAAGAGGAAGGGTAATCATCCCAGGTCTCCGTAAAAGAATGAATCACTATGAAGCTACTGTTGCAAGACAAAATTCAAAACAGATGTGGATGTGGGTGGTGTTGATTGTGACTTGGTTCATCATTGCAAACTTGATGACTAGTAGTTAGGAAGTGGGGAATGTGTATATATGGCAATGTTTGTATGTTAGTAGAACAGGGAACAAGGGGTGTATTGTATGGGTTCCTTTTTTTGGCACTATTGTTATATCAATAGAACAGGGGGTTGTGTTGTATTATTTGACAATATGGTTTGTTTTCCAATGCTAATAAATACCAATGGTATGCTTGAAGATTGTGTTTTGTGTCTTGGTTCATCATTGTAATCTTGATGGCTAGTAGTTAGGAAGTGGGGAGTGTTTTTTTGGCAATGTTTGTATATCAATAGAACAGAGAACAGGGGTGTGTTGTATGGGGGGTTTTTTTTTTTTTTGGCAATGTTGTTATATCAATAGAACATGGGGGTTGTGTTGTATTATTTGCCAATATGGTTTGTTTGCCAATATGCTTGTAGATTGTGTTTTGTGTCTTGGTCCATTTGTTGCCTTGGTTCATCAATGCAATGTTGTAAATTGTGTAAATTATGTTTTGTGTCTTGGTTCATCAATGCTGATAGTTAGGTTACCATTAATGGTGTGTAAACATCATCCTTTACCTAATATGTATAAGAGCATACTCTGTTCAAGGAAACAAAACCAAACTAAACTGAATTGAAAACCAAGCATGGAGCTGAATTTACAAAACCACAAAAATACATAAGTACCTATATAAGTACCTCCAAAATATACAAGTACTGACACCTAATACCAGTGTTTTGTAGGCTGAAAAGCCACAAACATATATAAGTACCAATTTTGTTTGCTAGGCTTAAAAGCCTAAAAAATATACAAGTACTAACACCAGTGTTTTTTAGGCTCAAAAGCCACAAAAATATGGTTGTACCTATGTTTTTAGGCTCAAAAGCCTCAAAAATATACAAGTACTAACAACACCATTGTTAATGAAACATTACAACTTAAATGTCTAAATATGTTGATGTTCCAACTGCCTTGCCTTTCTTCTTTTGTCTTGCTTCCCTTTCCTTGGCAGCCCATTCCAACAAACCTTCAGTTGTTGCAATAGTTGATCCATTTAACATGAAACTTGGAGGTTGGGTTTGTGATCCAGTAAATGGTTGTACCAGTGATTGCAGACTTATAATCCCAACATTTGAGCTTGGTTGAGAATTGTTTCCTCTGCACATACCCCTTCCTTTTACCTTGGCTTGAGTTGGAAGTCCCTAAAAATCCATACATCAAAACATGTCAAACATGTTTCCTAGGTTGAGAATGTTTGAAAAATGTAAAAGTAGAACAAAACTTACTTCTGTTGTAGGATTAGAATTGTCCTTGCCAGTGCTTCCCTTGCCCCTGCCAGTGCTTTCCTTGCCAATTCCTCTGCCACTTCCTTTGCCTTTTCTTGCTATTGCCTACAAATACACTTAATCTAAGCAATTCATAGTAAACATTGATTGTAAATCATGAAATTGTTAGCTGAAAATAAAAAAATAACCTGATCAGAACTCCTTTCAACTGGATTGCCAATGTCACATGCTGCTTGAGCATTAATTTCCACCTGAAAAAAAGTACCAATGTTAATCCAACCCATACTGTAAAAATTAAACGAAATTGTAAAAATATACAATTTACTAGTTCAATTGAGGCCTGACCAGGATTCTTTTTATGTTTCTTCCTAGTTTGTTGATTCATGCAACCATGAAAGCCTAGAGCTTTGCAACTCCTCAAGTTGTGACCATAATTTCCACATCTTTGGCAACTCATCTGTCTACCCTTTCTTCATGTGTTAACTATTGGTATTTTATTTGGGTCTCTTACTCTCAATTTTCTAGGTATGCCAAGCTGTGCACATCTTACAGGGGCAACAATTGGGATATATTCTTGGTGTTCCCACATATCTTTCCCATTTATAGGATTAATGGTGTGTGAATAGATTTTATCTTGCATTTTCAAAGTGTAGTAGTCATGAACCCACTCTTCACGCACACCATTACCTCCATTTGAACCTTCTAAGTAGATTGCAAAAACAACATGCTTGCAAGGAATTCCTGTTAAGTCCCATTTCCCACAACTACAAGTTCTAGCAGTAAGTGAAACTATGCATTGTTCTCCCCAAGGCCCTCTAACCTGGTACCACTGACCTCCATTCCATGAACTCACTAGAAGAAAAGTGATTATTTGGATCGCTCATTTGCCGTCCCTAAAAGTCCATTTGCCGTCCCTAATAGTATTTAGGACGGCCATAGGGACGGCAACATGGGGGCTTAAATAATATGGGTGCTAAATGTTTTTGGGACACGAAGAGCCGCCCCTAAAGGTTTTTAAGGGCCGGAATTTTTGCCGACCCTAATATGTTTCAAAACGTTTTAAATAATTGGCGGGAAAACAAAAAGGACGGATTGTTGGCGTCCTAAATGTTTTGGCGCCAAAACTTTTGGTTCTAAAATTTTGGTGGGAAAACAAAAAGGACCAATTGTTTGCGTCCTAAATGTTTTGGCGCCAAAACTTTTGGTGGGAAATTACAAAAAATAATGACGGGTAATATTGGAAAAATTGGTGGGAAACTTATTAAGGACGACTTCCACCGTCTTAAAAAATAATTTCTTATATGTATATATGCATTCTATTAACGAATTATAAATTTAGCATTTTCATCAATACAACAAACAAAAGTTTTAGTAAAAGAAAATATCATTAATAATAAAAGATAATCATTACACCAATCTACTAGATCCTAAGATTAATTAACCAACCTACAAGCAATTTCTTGAAATATAAAAATATCGTCTCAACTAGTTTAAACTACAAATTAGATCATAAAAAACAAAAGCAAAAGCTAGCTTAATGATAACTTTTGACCAATGTGCATTGAACGACATCTTGCGGTATTCTCAAATGCAACCTGCAAAAATAAATGAAATAAAACAATCAATTGAAAATTAATCACATAATTTTAATTTTCTAAGGAAATATAAGAAAAATTATTATAAGCTCATTTTCATTTTAAACAACTATTGGCAATTTTCTGCAAAGAAGACAACATTTTGCACACACGTAATATTCATAAGTCGAACCATTTGCAACCCAATCTTTCGGACCATAAGCGATCATACTAAGCATACTAATTATTTCTTCTCACCCACGGGTCCTCTGACCCTCTTGCTCTTGCTTCTCTCGGCGGTGACACCAAAGTTCTTTGCTAACACTACTTACTGACAAACTTCTTAGTGAGCCACCTGCTTCTGTCCACACTACTATACCTTTAGCGTACATGCCAATTAAAGATCCTATATAAAAAGAATCGGAACCAAAACCCATCTTAATAGCATGACAATGCACTACTTTCCCAAACACACCATCATTTAAAAAAGGGATTCATCTAGTCCCATGTAATTAGGACCTAAATTTGGTTGAGTTGAGTAGAAATGGGAATTCAGGCGTGTAGAAAGCAGGGTGGACTAAATTCACGACGCCTTTTTACGGATATTAAATTTGTTGCTTATACACTATGTTTTGTTCGGATAGGAAGGGAGGTTTTGGATGCAGCTGCTCGTGTTGTGAAACCTGGTGTGACTACAGATGAAATTGATGCAATGGTTCATGACGCTACAATTGCTGCTGGTACGTGGACTCTGGTAGGTGTCTACATCCGCTTGACTGAGTTTCTGTTGTACATCTTTGTCCCTCGTTCTCTCTTCTACTCAATTTTTTTTTTTTTGTTTTGGTTTCATTATCACAAGAACTCCAACTTGATTTGTTTACTCTGAGTTGATTTAAGAAGTTTGCTTTTGTCTTTTTGTGTATTCCATGTTTTTTTCTGTTAAGGTAAGAAGATAATGCATTATTCACGCCTCGATGATTAATTCCTCTTTCTTTGTTTGGGTTTATCCTCGTAGAATACTCTATCGTTCCTTGTATGAGTGTTACATTTGTTTTTCCTTCTGCCATTCTCTGTCTTAAATATTAAGCTTTAATTTTTGGAGTATAGCAACTTAACCCCTTTTATGTATGATTGTTATTGAGTACTACTCACTAAGCTAACAACAAGCGACAAAAAGTTGATCATCTAGTATCTTGGCAAGTTTGGAACCGCTTATAAAGCTTTTAACTGTTTTTCAAAACAGACTTTTAAAATTCTATGCAACGCGCCAAATGATATTTACAAGTTTTTTTACTTGGTATTATGTAGAATTTGTTGCAAAAGCATCATTGTTTATAAAGACTTTGTAGAAGACATACATTTTAGATGAGGAAATGATCAAGTATGGTCATTTGACCTATCCTTTTATCTTTTGTAGTCCAAAAAAACTTGTAAACTACCCAAAATCCTAAACTCTCTCTTTCTCCCTCACTCTCCGCCTCCTCTCTTTCTTGCTCTCTTGTCCACCTCCCTCACAATGCCAACATCCGCGTTCTCTCCATCGCCGAAAAGCAAGCTCCATCTCTAGTGTCGTGTTTTCCCCTCGCACTCTATCATTCATATTTGTGATCTCCATTTCGGTCAAAGCCCTAAACCTAACCTTGCTCGTCTCTCTTTTCTCCTAAGATAGTTTATCCACCTTTGCATCAACACTAGAAATTCACCATAATTCAGCGGTAACGAGCATACCTCATATTCTAAACAAAACAATGGTGGATTGTATTTCCGAATCGACATTAAATAAACGAGTTAAAAGAAAACCAGGGCCATCAAGCACTTCTTCCATCTTGTCCCATTACTTCGCTATCTACTGATCTCATTCGTTGATTCTATACTTCCATTATGTCTACCTCCAAACGCCGACGGCTCCTCCACTACGGTGAGTGCATTTCTTCATCTAACTTGATTTTTCATACTCACACACACAATCGAAACCACCGTGACTCCCACGGTTCAACTTTAGCAAACCATATGCATTGCTTTTGTCCAAGAGGGCCAATATTAAGCATCTTTAATATTTGTGGATATTGATGCTGCAGCAACTGCAACCTGGGTTTCCAGTTTTGGTGAAAAGGAAATCCTTCCCTTGAACAAATTTCAATGGAACAAAGTAGCATCCCAAATTGCTTCTCTCAAAAATCAACTTATTCATACGATTGCGTGTTGCCGTTCATAATCTTTTCTTATAGCTTCTTTTATCATATCGTAGCACTTGACTTTGCAGGTATTACCCTAGCCTACTGTTCTCAAACTCACACTCACGGTAACACACTACTTAGTTATGACTTGAAACTAAGCTGTTTTGGACCAATATTTGAAACCCGTTTTTCCCTATCTGCTATTAACTTGATAATAATTTTGATTTTCCAAAAAAATTAAAGCCAAACAGTTTGGTCTTAATCCATATGAGTCAAGCAAAAGCAAAGACATGAATAACAATTTCTGATAATGGTAAGAGAGGAATAATAATTAATAATATTTTGTCATGGCTGAGTAGTAGGGAGTGAAGTTGAGGATATAAGACCGGTTTAGAACGAGTTGAGAGTGTTGTAATAATGTCGAAGTATTCTGATCGAAGGCTGCGAAACACATAATTGTTAAAATATGCAGGACCAATTGGTCTGCCAGCTGCAGCAAGTTCATCGACATAACTCTTGTCCTTTTGAAGATAAGCGGTGACTGAATCATCCTTGTGTTCTAGATTGTGAAGATTATTATGGATAGCCATGATGCGAGTATATGATGGGGAGGAAAGAGCGGAACTCAGTGTTATCCAAACAGAATGGGAGGTGTTTAGACCAACAACAGGAGGTAAAACTTCTTCGGTGAGGGATGAGACCAAAAAATCTCTCTATCTATCTCCCATGTTTAAGGATTAAAATCATAAATTGTTAGTTTAAAGGCTATTTTCAGCACTTCAATCTAATAACACTTGTCTTATATTCCAAGGCAAATGAAAATGAGGTCAAGTGGGATGGGAATGGGCATGAAACATTGTAATGGGGCTGGAATTGGATTTCCTATAATACACCATCAGGGAAATGGAAATGAAATAAATTATAACGGGGAAGAAATGGGAAGGCAAACCCCATTCCAGCAGCCACATTGCCATCAAGCATACCACATTACGCACTTTCCATCCACATATCTATCATCTGGTCCAAATTAGCAGGCCTGATAATGACGATTAACACAATGGCTCCCAGTTGTATTAAGAAACACCAAGAGCTTGCTCAGTTGAAATTGAACTGAAAACCAACTATTTGAAGGAGGCAGATACTGTACCACTTGCACAATATTTAATTTAAAATTGTATAAATGTGTATTACATGCTCTATGAATGTATTTAAATCAATAAGTTGGAAAATTGAGTTTCTTTCTTGTGTAATTATATATTACCAACACATGTTTGAATATCTGCCAACAACACTCACAACACAAAGTATCCAATAACAAAACAAACACGAAGAACAAATACCTTCAGGAGAGAGAAATCAATCTTAGACAAAGCCCGCCATTTATTAGATCTTCCAAATATTTCAAAACATCATCCACAAGATCATCCTCAAGTCCTGGTCAAGCATGCACTGCACATCCACATAACAATACAAAAGACAGGCGGGAGAAAGAGTCAAAAGGCGTAGATAACATTTCAAGCCAAGATGGACCTTGAAGCAAATGTAAGACAAAAGCCATACCCTTAATAAAGTGTAGAGTGTTGTTATTAGATCTCTTCTCTCTGTATACCATGCTAACACATCGGGATGCAATGTTCCCAAAATGAGTACCAATCCCCAATATTTCAAAAAAATAATAATAAAAATAATAAAATCGGAATACAATTAACCTATAAACTCATAGTAAATCTTACCTATTCTTTTAGTTTGGCCCGATTCGTGAATTGAGATAAGGGACTTGGCGGCGGGGCAATAGACCCCAAGTCACCTGAGAACCAACCAATAAGCTCGTGCATGTAACTACAACTTTAGAGAAAACAAGACATCACAATAATAACAACAAAACCTTCAACATGAAGAATCACTCCTTGCTTCATACTCAAATGTAACAACAACTTCTTAGACTTCGTTCTAATGCCTAGGATAACGAACGAAAGGCGTAAGCCAGTAAATAAAGCACAACTTTTAGAGATACTTGTAAAGAAATCACGGTCATCAAGTATCGTAGCAACGACAAAAAAACACCAATCCAAGTATTCAAGTAAACATTTTTTAAAATTGTAACACAACGATAAAAAATAATTCACCAGAATGAAATGATACAATTAAATTTTGTATGATGGTTGCGCCCCTGATCACCTATTCAAGTAAACAATTTTTTTTTGTAGTGTACAAAATCATGAACCCACTAAACCCATTAACTAAGAGCACCACAAATGCATCTATCGAAGAGAAGGAAACAACTCAATCATATTACAAGCCATAGTTCGGATTTATTTATTTATTTATTTCATTTTAGTTGAAGCAAAGGTGGCATCGACCACCATTGTTACGGATTAGTATAGCATTTCTATTACAAGTTCGAGAGATATCGAAATGCATGATTGAACATGAAGCGAGAATCATTTATCAAAAAGGTATACATTAATCCTAAATTAATCACAATTATAACACGCGAGATTTCTTGACTAACCAACTATAACAAAATTGAGCTTCACCATATAAGTAATACGAAAGAAAGATGCACAGAACATGATTGCACCTGATTGAAGAGGATTGCTGAAGCTGCACAGGTTCCACAAACATTCAACCCCTCGTGATTCCATGAAAAAACATACAAAAATCTCAATAATTGAAGGAAAAAAGAAAAAACAAAAATGAGGCAACCATGTATAATAAAATATGAAATTGAGTCTCTCAACACACACGAGATGTTATCGAGGTAAAACAATCAATATTCAGCTTGTTATACTACAAATGGAAACTGGAAAGACATAACTATTTGGTTCATGTATCATGAAATGTGCGAGGAAAAAAGGTTACCTGGAATGGACATAA
>JABEVN020000482.1:0-31090 GCA_013146195.2 Codonopsis lanceolata | reverse complement strand
AAGGAATAGGGTGGAATCCTAGCAGGGCAACTAGATTTCACTTTGACTGACTGATTTTGTGTTAGGGGGAGATTTGGCAGAGCTTTGGGGCTAGGGGAATAAATCTCTCGCGGTGTTTTCTCAGAACTCACTGCGGAGGCTTTTAAACAGTGTGTTTGTACCGTGTTCACTATGTGAATTCCTAAGGCCGGGCCTCTTTATTTATAGGCTGGGAGAGGCCTTCCTTCGTGATTAAGTTTTCTCTTTTTGTGCTTCATCGGCTTGTACCGTGCGCTTGAGAGATTGCACCAAAGGCAAACTGCTACAGGGATTTTGGGACTATTGGGCGCCACCCATAGCCACACTGAGCGGGACGCCAAGAGTGACCATGGGCGGCGCCTGTGGTCATTTTTGGCACTTAAGCCCCCTGCAATTCACTGTTTACGCATCCTGCTTTTTCTTTTGCACTTTCGACCCTGTAACTTGACATTTGTTAAGTTTTTAACAGGTCTTGATATCTCATGTCATGTTACATACAAGGGGTACGAAATTGAGGTATCTACAAGCTAGGTTCTTGTTTCATTTAGAAACCCTAGTTCAACAAGTTCACAATTTCACCTATTAGTGAAATCCTAAGTTAATCATAACCAATCATACCATAATTCAACAAATTCACAAATCAAACGTCATTGAAACCTTAAGGCATTCAAGAGTAAATCATACTTTAATCAAGAAACACAACGTGCTTTATAAGTCATATTATTAAAACAACATAGAATATTCAATCGTAAACAAGTGTAACAATTACGCATTTAGTCATAACCTCAAGTAGACCTAGAAGTTCACATTCTAGAATGTAACCAAACCAAGTCATTAACTTAGCAATCAATCCATCACATATTGTCCAAGACTACTATGTTCGTCTAGGGTCATTAAACCATTGACTTGTAATGAATAAACTCTTCCTAGGATGATAATTGATCCTATCTTCCAAAATCCATAGAAATCCATGAATTATACAATTACCATCCTTAACAAGTACAATCCTTGGAATTGTGCCGTAGCTACGATTCTCATCACTATGAGACCTTTTACAGGTTCTCAATGTATTGAACGTGAGTAAAAGTACTCGATGGGGAAACAACCTAAAGTATGGTCAAGATTCACAAAGTGTCCGGGCGATACTATTTCGCAAGGCCAAACAATACAAGCAAGTCTTAGATAACAACTTAGCTATCTTGTGACTACTCAAGTGGACTCTATACATAGAGTGTCAATGCAATATGCTCCCAAATCATCCTGTAGGAGGATTCTCTAATTCACCGAATCGAAATCCACACAAAGCCATAGGCAAGTCAGAGTGCATTCATGCACACAAAGCGACTCTAGAGAGTCAAGGTTCTCACATCAATAACCGTAAACCCATAGGGTCCACAATAAGGGTAAATCACACTCGCACAAGTCTCGGGAATTCAATTGAAGTCCTAAAGTATCACTAACTGTTGGTCCACAATGATGCTCAAATAGGCAAGAAGGGGGGGGGTGAATAGCCTATGATGCCATTTAAAAACTTTTTCTTTTATTACATTTAAAGTATGGGTTTTAATGCCATAGGCGATCAACACGTTGAGCATGTTTCTTTGGTGGTAGAACAACGGAACTTGCTCTTAGGCGAGTAATGAACTCTATTTGGTGACTGCTGTAAATCAAAAGCTTGTTTGAAAGAATTTAAGCAGCGGAAATAGTAAGACTTAGATTTAGAGAAGTATTAAGTGGCTATACACGATTATATGATCAGAACAACTTAATTCTTCTTCCAAATGCAGATTTCGGAAATCATTAGAGAATACCTTTTCAATGGATAAATCAGTTTATAAAAGCTCATAGAGAGATAAAGATTGAAGGATAAATCATTTAAAAGAACTTATGAATTTATTCAATGATAAATTACAGAATACATCAACCTAGACTCTCTATGTAAAGTTTTTGTCCTTGTCCCTTCAAGCCTTGATCTTTCCTTAATCATTCATAAACAAATTCTTAAGTAAAGAGAGCAATATGAGACGAGAACGAGGGACGGATATGAGAAGACACTTTTGAAGGTCGTTCAGATAAAAATTATCTGAACGATTGAGTGCAGAGCACTCGACCTTCTATGATGATTGATTAGTGCACAATCAACAACATTTGTATGGGAATAAAAGTATGAAGATATGAATGCAATGTTTACAGACAACTCTTCATTTTCCTTGGGCACCATCTAAAATCAATCTTCAAATCGATCCAATAGCTTGACCTCTAACTTTATGAATAAAATCCTGAAGCTCTTGTCAGAGGCTGAGTTCTTCGAAGAAGGATGAAGAACTCAAATCAAGAACTGGGTTCTTGACCAAGACACCGATCTCTGTCTATGGAATTTTCTGATCTCTCGCTTCTTCTTCAATGCTTTTCTTCATAGCAATTCACATAGTGTGTTTTGCTAAGGTCTGGGTATGCTCACTGCAATCTTCTATGAAGATCTGAGATGCGTTGATACGATCTCTTGTAGATCTTACAGGTTCTTTGACGTTCTTATTGCAGATCAATGTTGTTATGCTTGTTTCATTGTTGAAGAAGAGGGAAGATTTCTTTTATAGACCAGAGTCAATATGATCGTTGAGAGATGAAGATGGATTTTCTATCTGTTTGAAATAATGTCGTTCTTGAAGATTGTCGGATAGAGATGTTGTCCACTGGATCTTTTACTTTTGTCCTGTAGATCCTGGACCTGTTGCCCATCAGACTGTATTGATAAGTCTCTGAAAAGTGAGTCTGAATTATGATGCACTATCAGGTGGTCTGTCCAATAAAGTGGATTCTTTTTTGACTAATCCAAACCACGTGAGTGAAAGATAAAGAGTGTTGCAGTATCAGAGATGTCAGGCTTCATAAAGATTTGAACGTCAGGAAGCTTGAACATTTTGTCTTGTTTCGATCTACTGCGGTCTTATCTCTCTGTAGCACGTGCAGAGCCAAGTCTACTAGTGAGATGTTCATTTCTAGAAGTGAGTCTTCCGTAGGAGAGGACTGCTGGTGACTAGTTGCGGTATGAACATTCAAACCATAGCAAGTCTGCTGGTAGCGAGTCTTCAAGGTACTCTGTTGCGCTCATGACAAGTCTGCTGGTGACGAGTCTTCTAAAGATATTTTTCACTACAACAAGTATGCTAGTGCTAGTACATATGAAGTGCTGGTCTGTCAATCATCATTAAGAAGGTTAGGACTAGATTAGGATAACCTAACATAAGACCTATGTCTTGTTAAACAAGCTGTCACATTAACCGGTACGCAGACCTTTCAGCTACTTGTTTTGACACACAGTAATGGGAACAATCAAATAAAAATATTTAGAATATGCAAGGTGATAAGTTATTTATCAAGAAGCATATTCCAGCACTAACCACATAATACATTTAAACCATTTAAACCATCTTCTATTCAGAATCACACGTTTGTAGTCAGAACTTTCCCCAAAACCCGTAGGATATCATCCTAGAGTCATATAGAGCATAATAAACTATTTAGTGACTCATTTGAGTCAAAACATACAATTTGACAACTTAGGTCACAAACCCGATTTTGGGAATTATTCAATATTCAGGTTAGTAAACCCATTGGCCAATTATTTAAAGTCTAAATAACCAATACAATCCCACATAACCCATCTATATTAATCCCTCATGTTCAAATATCAATAGAATCCAAATTCCCAACTTATAAAATTGATAACAACATATAATTCATAGATTCATTGTCTATAACATACTAACATAATATATAGCTAGTACTTTAATTGAAGAAAAGAGGGGTAGTAGCATACCTAGCTTGGAAGAAAAACATGGGAAAAAAAAATATAACCGGTGTAGAAGAAGCTCTTCGACAAGGGGAACGCGTTGGCGAAGTCGGAACAACGATCGAGTGGCCGGATCTCCGGCAATCTTCCAGCACCTACTAAACCCACCTTCATCTCACACCTCTCTCTCTCTCTCTATCTCTCTCTCTCTCTCTCTTCTTTCAACCGGTGTTTACACAAATGAGGGGAGGAAGGTAGTCTTTGGTCTTAAAAGTGGTTTCAAGGACTATCTAGCCTTTCAAGTGACCAAAGGAGGCGTTAATTTTGGGGGTAGGATAGTAATTTCTCGCCAAAAATCATTTTTAAAACAAGTCTGCCCGAAGAAGAATTTGGGTAAGGCGGTCACCTACTCCAATTGACTAGGCGAGCACCTAGTCACATTTCAGGCAATACAAGGTTCTGGAAAATATGCAGTCGCCTGGTCCCTTTAGCTAGGCGAGCGCCTTATCCCTCAGGAAAAGAAAAAAGGCTCAAAACTTTGTCCAAATTGTACCCAACTCAACTCCAAACACCCTAGGGTGTTACCCTACTCAAAACTCATCCGAAACACATGTGTACAACGCCTGAAACAACCCAGAACGAAACGGAACAAAGCACCATAACTAACAATCGATGTAACGAATGAAACAACGATTCAACGTGCAAGAACATGAGATCCTAAGAAAGTCAAGGGACTGAAGAATAGGATTGAACACTTCCTTAAAGTTTAACAATGATTAAGAGTATCTAAACTCCAAAAGACAAGTTGTTAACACAACTCGAACTCAAACGAACAAACAAAGACGAAAGCTATGTAACGATCGTCCAAAACACATAATCATCTCAAGAACACTTCTAACATGTACTAGATCGTGTCTAGACAAGTGAATAACAATAAAGCGAAGACCTAGGGTAAAGTCGAGGTCGCGGGAAATACCTATGCTAACGAACTATCAACTGAGTCAAGTAACGACCAACGTGGGTTACGAATTGTAACTTTAACAAGTTAGAGACTACGAAACATATAGAACAAGGGTATTAGCCTCTAAATAGCCTACCTAGACATAACAAGGACCTCACAACGAGCCGAACAAGCAATGCTACGGCCATTCGACACGCAAACAAGGAAGTCAAACACACGAATGTTCGGGGTCTTACATAATCCACATTTTATAATATAAACATGAAGTAATTATCATTTTATGTACAAATATTAATTATAAATATGAATAATTGTTATATCTATAATTTATTATTTACTATTTACTATATTAGTAATGCATACTAACATTCAACTAATTAAAAAATATTTAACCAATATTTACAAACATGCATAATATAATATTCAACATTTTATTTATAATAGAATTTAACTAATTATAACATTATTTACGTCTAATATTTACGAAGCATGCATATTATAAATTTTATGCAATTAATAGTAACGGGAGCAGACTAGTAGGTGAGTACCTACCTCTTGGAGCGTGAGTATCTGAACCCGATATATATACCTAGGCTTTAGTCCACTAGGCGTTTGAAGTCTTTAGGTGTGCTCTTCTCGAGAGAGAGTCTTTTTCTTTTTGTTGTTGTTTTTTGTTGTTGTCATTGTGGTAGGCGGTGTGTGGTGCTATGCCCAGAATAGACAAAGGTGGTGGAAGATGTTTTGTTGGAGTTTCGGCAGAGTAACGGTAGTTTTTTTTTTGTTGTTGGTATTGTCGTTTTTATTGTTATTGTTGTATTCTTCAGAATTCGGGTAGCGCAACGGTGGTATTTGGCTTTTTGATCGGCTTGCCGGGGCAAGGACTGAGGCTCGAATGAAGGTTTACGGGGCAAGGAAGGCTCGCTCAGGAAAGGAAAAGAGGCTTGCTCGGAGTAAGGAAGGCTCGCTTTGGTGAGGAGACTGGAAGGCTTTCTTGCTCGGGCAAGGGAGGAGTGGAAGCTGGCTATCTTGAGGGAGAAAGAGAGAGAAAGAGAGCTGAGAGGCTCTTGGTATGTAGATGAAGGATCCAGGGGCCTCCTTTTATAGGCGCTGGGAGTGCTTGGCTACTAGCGACGCCTAGAGTGGGTGGCTTGTACACTGCAGTGAAAAGGTGAGAAATGTAGCGTACACAGTGGCTTAAGAGGAAGTTGGAGAAGCAGATTTGGGCGCGGCGCCCAGATATGCTGGTGCCGCGCCCCGACTTGTAATTCCTTTGTAATTTTTTTCCATTTTCCCCCTTTTGTCCTACTTTCGTCACATTATAAATAGGGGTATGAATTTAGGGTGTCTACACATGATTTGGATAATGTGTAAAACTCAATTGTAATTCTATATTGTACTCAAAATAAGATTGTAATGATTTTTCGAATATCTAATCTAGCCTAGTGGTAGTGGTGGTTAGTAGAACTGCCCAACGGCCCGACCCGCAACAAACACACTGGGCTTACTTTAAATCGGGTCGTGCCTAAGTTTATCGGGCCTTAAGAAACTGAAGCCCAACCCATATCACCATGGAGCCTCTGGGACAAAAAAACAAAAAGAAACTCAAGCATTCAAGTAAGTAGTAACCTCCCATTATAATTTTGATCTTAGCAATTACCATTTGGATTTTGAAATTTTGATAATTCATAATTAACAGATTACAACTTAATTCGTTCAAATAAAATTCGTAACTCTGAGAGAGAGAGCACAGATGACAGAGACTGAGAGTGGGGAGGCTCAAGGCTGAGCTTGCAACGCCGGTGAAGTCATGAAGATGAAAGGGTGGACTTGGTGGTGGTGGGACTGGTGGCGAGTCTGTCATGACTCATGACTTCGGTTGTGGCTGTTTGCTTGTGCCGCTGGCTCGCTGTGGAGATCTGCTGAGAATGAGGAGTGCCGACTGTCGAGTGCTAGAGCCATCGAGCCTGGAGTGAATGAGGACGTGGGAAGGCGTATACTCATTGGAATGGCGTTTAGACTCTGGCGACGGTGGTGGTGGAGGCGAGTGAGAGAGATCGAAGAAGTCTGGAACAAGATCGCCTGTTGGAGCTTCCAGCTGCGTGACTGCGTCCTTTCTTCTTTTGAGTCTGAATGTCTAATAGAGAGAGTTAAGCATCATCATTGTTGGTATTCTTCCCTAAAATTTTTAGTTGGATCCCACTGCCACCTGATCACTTTTCTCTTCTTAACCCACTTAAAAATATGTCTTTTCATTGTATAACTTCTTAACATCTTTTTAAATGGGTCTCACTACTACCTCATTAATTTTACAGTTTAATCTTATTTTTATACTTCTCAACAAATAAATTCATTTAACGTTATTTAATGTATTTCAAATTAAATATTTAGTATAAATTAATTTAAAAATAATAATTAAATTATAAATTATAAAATTTATAATTTAATTAAAACACATATTATACATAACTCATAAAATAACATAAATAGAAAATTACATAAAAATGTTAAAATTAAAAAAATTACACAAAATGATAAAATTACATAAAACATAAATACTTAAAAATAACGTCAAAACAATTCAATAATTAGAATTACATAAAAATGTCAATAATTAAACTCTATCACTAGTTGTGGTAAAAATAAAGAAGGTTGAGGTGATTTATTTATAGGGAAGAAGGAAGAAAAAAAATAAAAAAAAGTTTAAAAAAAAAGCAATTGTTGAATACCAAAATTCAAATGGTTAATTTAAAAACAAAAAAACAGAAAAATCAATTTTTCTTGCAAGTGGCAGACACGTGGGACCCACCCTTCACGCCCTTCACGCAATTTTCCATCACGTGTGATGCACAAGCCGAAGCTGAAGCAACGGTGCACCACACGCCTCTTCATGTGGCTGGTATTCTTCCTTCCCTTTTTTATTCTTAATTAAGAATTTCCTACACTCTCTCTCCTCTAAGAATACACCTAAGAATCTCTCCTATTGTTGTATTTGGTATTCTTAGCTAAGAATACCAAAATTATAACAATGGTGATGCTCTTAGGGACATATAGATATGGGTTTTCTACTTTGTACTTTTTAGTTTCCCAAATTCTCCTTTCTTTTTAAATCTTTTTTAATTGTGTTTGACTTTTCAATAGCTTGTCTTGGGGCCGAGCCTATTGGGCTTTTCATGTTTGATTCGGGCCATCTAAATTGAAGCCCAAGCCCATAAAAATCGGGTGTGCTGGGAATTTTGACAGCTCTAGTGGTTAGTGATTATAAATGACAAAGGTTCAAACTATGCCAATAACAAATATTAGAACTTTTTATATTTTTAAAATAAATAGCATATAGTGGTGGTGGTTAACGATGTGGGTGGATGTCGGATTTGGCGGTAGGGGGTTATGGTTGTCGGGGGTGGTGGATAGAGGAGGCGGCCGGCGGCACTGGTGGAGGCTATTGGCGGCGGTGGCCAGAGGCGACGGTCGGAGGTGGCGACTGGAGGTGGTGGTCGAAAGTTGTAGAGTTGGTGGTGGTTAAAGAATGGTGAGTTATTGTGTAAAGTAACTAGTACTTTTGTCCGTGCCGATGACACGATACCATTTTTAGAATTTATCAATAAATGAAGTAGATACTGTGGAAATGAACTACTAAAAATATTATTTTCTTAAAAAATTGACTTTCAAATAGAGCTTCTTTGCCCGGAACGGAGGGATTAATTAATAATTTGTATACGAAATTGTGGGCCGGAAAAAACGAGCAGGACAAAAATTAAATTGATTAAGTTAATTACGATAAAAGTTAAAAAGAAAAAAAAAACAAATATTTCAAATTACAAAACTTACAATTTTTTTTAAAATTTTTAAATTTGTATACGAAAAAAAATAAAAAGAAAAAAAAAATACAAATACAAATTTGTTTACGTAAAATATTAATTGTAAAACTATAATATCTCAGTAAAAGAGTAACTAATTTTCGCAAAAATTAATTAAAAATCTATAAATTAAATATTTGTTTAATTAGTAAAATCTAGTTGTGAAACAGTAAATCCTAATTGTAAAACAGTAAATCATAGTAAATCACACTCAATAAATTGCGAAAGATGGGAGTTCCAACGGAAGAAGGGAATTGGTAACGACCTTCGCATATGTGAGAGTTGAAGAAAATACTGGCCGTTGGATCACCGTAAAACAGTAAATCCTGACCTCTTTTTATCCCAAGTCAATTGTAAGCGTGCAACACTGAGCTGTATTGTATTATAGATAGTGGAAAAAGAGAAAAAAAATATTTGAATTCAAATTATTAGGTTTTAGTATAAAATTAATTTTATGGAATTGAGACATTTGAATTTGAAATTCAATTCCAATTCCAAATTTTAAATGTGTAGCCAAATAACATAATTGGTTTTGGAGGCTGCAGTTTCAATTCCAAGCCATTGAATTAGTGTAGCCAAACACACCCCTGAAGGATATATATATATATATATATATATATATATATATATATATATATATATATATATATATATATATATATATATAATTCAAACAAGTGTAGCCAAACAATTCATGAATTCTTTAATTAAATAATTCAAAAACTACTTGGAACTTCTATCATGAATTATCTCAATTGGCACAGTTTTCCAATATTTTAAAATAACACTTTTACTATTTTACGTTTATTCTTTCATCATACTTAAATTGTGAGTCATATACATATGATCTTTAAAAAGACTACTTATCAAACCAATATTAATAATCAAGTAAATTATTTTTTCTTAATCCATATGTCGGGTTAAACATGACAATAATTTTGGGATGAAGAGAGTCTGAAATGCTCAATACTTCTCGAAACAATCATCATTTTTTATAGCAAACTTTATCATTTACAATTACGTCTTTTATAACATTAAATAGTTATAAAACTCTTTGAAACGTACACCATACTATTCAATCCCAATTTTTTATAAAAAATTGACTTTATTTTTTCAGATATTAAATATACAAGTTTCTAATTTTTAAATCAAATAAATTAAGTTTTTTTTTTTTTAGAAAGCAGTTGCCTCCAAAATTATTTTTTCCTTATTTTTGAATTTTTTTTTTATTCTTTATTTCGCTTGAGTATAAGTTAATTGAAAAATTGTATGACCCTACGTATATTGCAAGTGTGTAAAACTAGGTTTAAGTAATCTTCTGGCATTTGATTTCCCTTGTCAAACTTTAAGACGAAGAAATGACAAAGCACAATTAATCAAACTTGGGTTAGGTGGATAGTCTTCCAATCTTTTTTTATTTGATATGGAATGTGGGGGTATGGGAAATACCAAATATACCCTTAATCAATTGCATGCAAAAGGCACATCTCTGATCTCTTAACGGTTCTGAACCAACATTATCTATCAAAAGAACTGCGAATATAAATATTTCATTTTCATAAGACCAATTTTTATACAATATTGCTAAGGGACTATCTTTAGAATAGTTCAAAGTGAAGGAACCAATTGTGCGATTAACCTAAAGGGCAACATTAAGAATACAAATATACAATAAAGAAAACCTTTTAAAGTTTCATGATGAAAACTAATTATTTTTATAAACTTTTGGTCAAAGCTTGATTAGATTGACAAAAAAGTCAAAGTTGTTTTGTGTGTGTGTGTGTGGAGGGGGGGGGGGGTGGAGTGAGTATATGTTATCTCTTACATAGGCTGCATCAAGTGGTGTTAGATCAAAAGTTTATTTTATTTGTGATTCTATTCAATTTTTTGCTACCAATTTATGGCGTCGTTGGCCATTAGCGATCTCTTGATCATGCATTCCATCAGTTACAAAATAGGTTTCTTTATTTTACTTTAAAACACTTCAAAATATGTATATATTTTTCAAATAACGAAACGCAGCTTAGTGACAAGACGTTTCATCTACATTAAATATGTTGTGGGTTCGAGTCATTATGACGGTGATGATGCCAAAAAATCAATATAACGGGGGTGCTGAAAGTAGGGTCATACATGGGTCGTTGGAGTCCCAGTCCGATGGTGAAATCGTCGTCAATGTCGGATATATGACTATGTGTATACTACAACATGAAACCCCATGAGTCGGTAGGGAAGGTTTTTCACCAAAACCCTTCGACGTGTTTATGAGTACGGTGTATAGAAAAAAAAAAAAAAAGGTGTCTAGGTCTCATTTGTGTGAGAAGTCACTGTCCAGAGTGATCCCCAAATTATGAACCAGTGTGGGGGTTATTTATGCCTTGAACAAGTGGATATAGCTTGTTGTGTATGAGCCTAGCTAAGTGTTTGGTCATTATGTATAAGGTGATAATCGGCCGGTCTCATGTGATGAAAATATAATCGAAAAAATATGATATACTTTTTCCGTTCCTAAATTATCGTCCTCCTTTCCTTTTTTGTCCGTCCCAAAATAATTTTTCAGTTTGAAACTTACTATTTTAGAACCTCACTTTTATCACTTTACCCTTACTTTTTCACTTTACTTTAATTATGGACCACATACACATGAGTTTTAAAGGAAACTACACATTAAACCAATATAAATAATCAAGTTAATTGTTTTTTCTTAAACTATGCGTCGGGTCAACCAGGACGATTATTAAGGGACGGAGGAGTATTTGTTTTAAACCGCTAAAGTACCTTTTTGGAGGAAAATGACAAGAATACTTTTAATGAAGGAAAGGTATTCAGAAAAAGCCACATTTCAAATTTATGCATCGCAAGGAAAGAAATTGGCGTCGCTCAAAATTTTGGGCGTCGCAAGTAAAATTTTTGGGCGTCACTCAATTTTTTGAACGTCGTAATGGAAAAGTCACTGCCCAAAATTTGGATATCGCAAGGAAAAAATTTGGGCATTGCAAGGAAATATATTGGACGTCGCTCAAAATTTGGGCATCGTTTATTTTTACGTGATACAAAATGTACTTTAAATGTTAGAGATGTACCGTTTCTCTTTTCTCATTAATATCTTTCTCTATCTTTGTATTTTTCTCTCTCATCTCCTCATTAATACTCCCCTACTCCTTCCCACTTCCCACCGTCACCTCAATTTGAATCCTCCGAAACCCATTATTTCTCATATAAATCTCTCTCATCTCATTCAATTCTCTCAATTCTCCTCACTTTAAATAATACACAATAATCACTTTTTTCCTTTTCATCCATTTTAATTCAATATCAAAGTTGCTCTTCATTTCTCTCTATCAAAACACCCAACAATGGACTCATTCCTCAATAAAAATAAAAAATAAATAAATAAAAAACCCGACAAACCCACCTCCCCACACACCAATTCCAAGAAGCACCACCCAAAACCATCGAACTCCGACCTCAATGAGAAATATGCAGAAAATACGACATTGCATGAGGTACGATGCATAAAATTTGAGCATTTGAAGTGGTACGATGCAAAAAATTGGGCGTCGCAAGCGGTACGATGTAGAAAATCGGGCGTCGTAAGTTCCTAAATTATGAAAAGGGACTCGTAAGTTGCAACGACACCCGTAATTTAGGTATCGTAAGGTGCTCTTCTTGTTCAAAACTGTAATTCCCATGGAAGATACTCTCATCGTTAACATGGGTGTCGTTGTGCATATCCTCCTTCCGTGTCGTTTTGTATTCGTTGATTTCTTTGGTTGATTCCAGTACATGGTTTTTGTTTATCAATCACTTAAATAAGGGTAACCCACTCAATATAATGTCTGGTACTTAATGTTATATTCCGTCTGGCTTAAGAATCAGGTCAGATGGGCTCTATTGAGCATTGTTATCAAATATTTTTCTCGATGAAGAATCAGAAAAATTATTGTACGCGAAATAACATATGCAATATGATGATTATACTACATGCAAGGAGTAGAAGAGTACCAGAGGAGGAGTGACATTTTAGGAAGAAAATAATAAAAAAAGACTTATGCGATTGAATAAAAATAATAGGGTAGTGGAGAGGTTACAGTTTCCAAAAAGAGTACCAAGCCGCAACTATTCCTCATGTATAATATGATGGGCCGTTGTAGTGAAGAGTCTCTTTAATTATTTAAGTGAGACCAAACGTCATTGAAACATATCTAAAATATGTAGATCAACGAGGAACCTTTATTGATAGTCTTTGTTAAAAAATATGTACTTTTTATTTTTATTTTTAAAACGATTCTTTGAACGAATTGTGTATACAACCCTTATTATATCAGATAAAAATATAGATAATTCGTTGATTTGTCATTATTGGAACCATTAGGCCAAGTATATAGTATGGTGTAATGGTAGAATACTTGGAATTTAATTGTTGAATATTAAAATAGTGATTCACTTGCATACTCCAAATAAGCTTGTTTTTCTCTTTAGCTCTATGATTCCATTATTGTGCTCCCACTATTTCAGATAGTCTCATTTCTTTTTGAATAATATATCTTCCTACGACAAAAACTTGAGTGAGACAGTTTTACATATAATTTTTATAAAATGAATCCCTTTTACCCGATCGTGTGTTGGTGGGTTAAGCTGTAAGAGAGTGAGACTCTGTCTTACGAATTAAGACGGTCTTACATGAGGCATACTCTACTCCGATTTATTATGTTTTTGGTTATAATATTTTAACCATTGATGCAATACTAAATATACTATGTGATGTATCCAAATTAAGCGGATACAATGGGCTTGTAATAACTGGATATCTGACTTTCAATCTATCCATAGCTTTGAGGTCCAAACCTGTCAAGAAAGCAATAATAACCGTAAACTAGACAGGGGCTTTCCTTGCAAACGCACTCCGGTGTGATAATCAGTAAACGAGCAAACACATATATATTTTGACAAAGTTTCAGCCTATAAAAATGAGTGTACCTCTTTTTTCTGAAGAATGAAGGTTTATATAGGACTAGCCTTCAAGGCTGGGAGCGGAACATTGAAAGCAAGGCGTGGAAGGTGGGCACCTTCAGGGCCACGTCCGGAACATGGGGGTAGGTTTCTCTGTATTAACTTCCCACATTCAAGACGACCGTTATCAAGTAATTGAACATGATGAGTGTGCTCGTATAGACCTGCCTGCTCGCTATACTCTTGACCCCCTGCCTTCAGGCAGGAGGCTACCAGCTTGTTGTGCTTGGGCGGCCAGATATCTCTCTATGCTCGCTTGTAAGCTGAGCTCGGGCTACAATAAGTACACATGATTTACTTGTAACCATGGAGACGACGAGCTGTGCACTTGACCAATGCTTGGGCCTTTTAGGCCAAGCAGCTCCCTATGATTAAAACATTTCAAAGTTTCATGACGATAAATTTTTTTTTTTGTCAATGTTTCACTGAATTGACCTAAAAAAGTCAGTAAAACTATTTTTTATATTTTATTCACGGATAGACTATATATTATTCTGTTACTAGCTAGGCTGCATCAGTAACAGGGCCGGCCTGGGGGGTGGTTGGAGGGGCTACTGCCATAGGCCCCCAATTTTTAAGGCATCAAATGTTTTGGTACTATCTTATATTTATTATATATATTATATTGTCAAAAATGTTTATAATTGATTGACTTTACTTGGTGGTTAAAATGCTCATGATTTACGGATAGAGGTCCTAGGTTTAAATCATGGGTTGTCACTTATTTTAGTTTGTTATTTTTTTTAGTTTATGAATTGTATATAAGTTATAACGTATTGATTAGTTTAGTGTAAAATAGATGACTCAATGGTTAACATACTTTGTAAATTGTAAGAGATTTTGAGTTTAATTCTTGCTATAAACTTTCTACTTTCGTTTTTCCCAATACTTTAAATAATTTTATTTTTATAAAGGGCTCCCTTTTATTTTTGGCCATGGGCCTCTCGAAACTCAAGGCCGGCCCTGATCAGTAACTGATGTTAGAGTTGAAAGTTTATTGCATATCTGTTCACTTTTTTGCAGTCGGTTTTTGGGTGTTTTCGTTGGCTAATTAGCAATCCCTCGATATCATTTATTCATTTATAATTTGGTGACCTAGGCTCCTTCTTTTTCACGAAAAATAACTTTCGAATACGTTATTCTTATTTTTTGGTGTTTGACAACCTTAAAAAATATAATCAAAGTAAAAGCTTAATTTTTCGAATAAACAGAAAATGAAGGCTTTTTTTTTCTGGAAAATGACTTACGAATTCATTTTTCGTAAGTCATTTTCTAAATCTTCGAGTGCCCCTCTGCTCTCTTCCACAATTACACATATTTACAAACATGCACAATATTTCACTCAACAAATAAATTGTTTAGAAATAAAAATAGAGTTTTTGCCCACATTTATAAATTATAATTTTAATAAATACTTACTACATCCTAAAATTAGTATCAACTATATTATTTAGGACGTTCCAAACATTATCAATTTTCTTCTTTACAACATTTTTTCATATCAGTTAATTATCAAATTTTTTATTTGTATTTGTGAGATTGAAAAAATATGGACTTTATTGATTTAACACTAGTAATGATAAATTTATGATTTTTTAAAAAAATTACTTAAAATTCAATACTATCTTATATTAAATATGTATTCTTTGAACGAATAAGTGTCCATTCTATTTTTAAATTTTTTTTTTTTTGAAGGAAATGCATATACTAAATTGGTGGGACCCATTGATAGGTTACTACTAATAGCATAGGCAACCATTGGCCCAACACGGAGGTTACCTATTCACAGGTGCTTGTTTTTCATTTTCAGTTTATATTTATTTAGCAATCAAAAAATATCAACATAAAAACATTACGTAAGAGTAAAGAGGAAGCATCGTAGAGGAGAATTTTATTGTTCATTTTCAATGGTAATTTGTATGGTTTCCTAAATGAGATCCACAATTTTATTGCAATTCCATAGTAGGCCTCCAATAATGAGTGATAAAAGAGTATGTCAAAGACTTGTATAGAACGGTCTTATGATCCTAAATTCGTAAGACGGTGCCCCATTTAAAAATTCGTAGGTTAATAATTAAACCTGTTAGTAAAAATCACAGAAATTGGCTAGTCGAGTTGATCAATGCCTAACCTTAAAGATTAGCTTAAGGAGGTAAATGGTTCGACATGTCCGAGCTACAAAATTAAGTTTTAATACTCATTTCCTCTATTTGCTCCGGTGTCCCTCCACTTTCAATGTTTGCCGCCAAATTCCCACGTCTTGCAGTTTAATCATTTGTCAGCTCCGTTAGCCATCCATTAGCATCAATTGCCTTGAGATACTTGACAGATCCTAACGGACTTTGACGAAATGTTAAATGACATATTTAAAACCAAATGTGACTTATTAAAAATACAAAAGTGACACATTTTAATGTTAAAAGTGATACTATAAATGAAAATTTGTTATAGTTCTTATTAAAATACAAAGTAACACTCTTAATACTAAAAAGTGATACATTTAATCCTAAAAAGTGACAAATTTAATCCTAAAAAATGTCACTTTAAAACTAATGTTGATTGCCAAAAGTGACACATTTAATATTAAAACGTGATATTTTCAATTCTAAAAAGTGACACTTTTAATGTTATAAAGTAACACTTTAATGTCAAACGCAATGATTTTTATTTACAAAAAAATGAGACACTTTTCAAAGTGAAAGTAACACATTTAAGATTAAAAGTGACACATCTAAGCCGAAAAAGTAACACTTTTTTAGGAAAAAAAATATAATTTTCATTAAAAATGTAAAGTGACACTTCTAACAAAAAAAATGACACATTTTATACTATAAAGTGACACTGTTAATAGTAAAAAGTGACACTTTGCATATATAAACATGAGGGGTGGTGCTATAATTTTCAAAAACTAATGAGTTGCATTGAGATTTCTGAATTTTGCCCCCATTTAACCTGGATAGATCCGTCTTACGGATAAGGATCCGTAAGACTGTCTTACAGGAGACCACCTCAAAGAGTATTTGTTTGACCCGTGGGTTATACCTCCTTGTTTATTCTTTTTTCTGTCTTGGTAGAAGATGTAGACGAGGACCAAGAGTCATTTGGTTTGGTAGAGGGCTTTAAACCTCGTAATTATTGTGATGACTTGTTTGTTTTAGAAGAGATATGAGATTTAATGCACACTCGCTAGTTAGTTCGAGCAGTAAAGGGATAGGTAAATTAACTCGGTCAACCTCCTTCGACGACTTAATGTTCTTCCCTCGTTCTGGTTCAAGTACTAAAGTTTTTCACCAACAATATCGCAAACTTGTCAAAAAGACAACGATTAAATCCTTCCGTTTAGGCAATAAGAGGCTTACTAGGACAGCTAAAGCCTAACAGTGGTGGTCACAACTCTAGGATCAAGTAGTGGTTACTCTTTTCATTTCTTTAGGAATTGCTTTTGGGTTTTTTTATAGTATTTTTGATTTCCTCGTTTTTTGTTAGAGGTAAGGCTCCTTGGTTGTTTGACCTTGCGTTTTCCCCCCTCCTTGTTTATTTTTTCTCATTTATTTATTAATATATTTCATTAAAAAGTAAAAAATAAAAAAATTAATTGTTGTAAGCATTACATTTAGGGGTGTCAATTGGATGTTAATGGATAGCTCTGAGTTAGGCCATTATCTATTAGCCTAATGGATAATGACCTAACCCAAAGCTATACATTAACATCCAATTTCCACCCCTAATTACTCTCCCTCCCTCCCTCTGACTTCTAATGTTATGTGTTGACAACTTGACATTAAGGTACTGTATGCATACACCATTAAGGTGATCAGTAAGATAACTTTTTTAATATAAAAAAAAAAAAGAGACACATTTAGGGATGAGGGGAGTATTATTTAATAGTATTGTTAACCGCTAAGACAGCTTATTGCTTGTGCAGTTGTGTCTGAGACTGTTATTTGGCGCTTAATGTAATATGGAACTTGTTGGAAAACTAGTGTTTCAAGTAAAGTAAATTGGGGCTATGAGACACTAATTTATTTATGAGTCATTTATGTAATGACTATGATAATTGTGGAATTATGTTCTTCTCCATGAGTACATAAAAATAATATATTCATTTGTCCAATTCGGATATCAGATGAATAAGTTATAGAGGTTTAAAGTAGGACATTAGAAGTGTTAGAAGTGGGTTATCCCACATTGGAAAAATATGAAAGGCTTGAAGGGTTTATATACAAAGGCTTCCTTGTGTTGGGTAAGTTTGTATAGAAAGAACTATCCCTCCCGCGCCCGCGCGGGGATGCAAATCAAGGTCCAATTTGGCTTGAATCGACATACTCGTGCATCCGCACAAGCGGACACAAATGTCGGACCAAATTGTGCTACCTAGACAAAACCACCTTTTGCTTATTTTTCTTTTGAATTTTAATTTCAATTTTCGTAACTCCAACCATTAAAGAGCAGATTAATTATGTTTTAATAGACAGATTAATTATGCCTTAATGTCTGCTTTAATTGAGTGGTTAATGGGCATAATCAAAACAGTTTTAGTAATTAAAACGTATTGATTTTCTGACCTATACATTGGAACCATTCTCTATAACTTACAGAGAACACAAAATTTCTCTTCCTCTTATACACTTACATTTGCATTTCATATTGTGTATCTTCTTCTTGGCCTCCTATTTGGTGATAGATTTCAGACACTAGTTCAATTCGCCGGACCTTCACTGCATATTCATCCGGTACCACCGTTGTATTCTGGGAGACGGTCGTCCCATGTAAGACCTCCACGCACTTACAGGGAGCGGGATGAGTAACGTTTTAAGGAAACTGTGTGTTACACAGGCCTCGGTCATAGTTTTCTTTCCACTAGTAGACTTTCATTCCTTCACCAGCAGGCTTGGTTCAAAGCTACCAGCAGACATTGTAGCAAGTCACCAGCAGACTTGGAACAAAGCCACCAGCAGACTTCGTTTCATGTCACCAGCAGACTTCGTATCAAGTTACTAGCATACTTTGGTTCAAGTCACCAACAGATTACGTACAGAACGACCAGCGGACTTCACAAGTCTTTTTTCAACCAGCAGCTCTAACTGTTTTGTTTCTTTATATTTTATTTTCTGTAAGATTGTATAGGTTTTTAGCCAACAGAATTCGGTCCCCTATCGGGTTTATCTGGCCACGGACGATCCATAGCGAGGTGGCGATAGCCTGCAACTAGCAAGAGGAGGGTGATCAAAGGTAAAGTTTTAACTTAAGAGATGATAATAACATTGTGTTAGATTACACTTCTGAATTGCCAACCCCAAAATTAACATCATCTGTCGAGCACGTGATTAAATCATGAGTAGGGCACACGAGCAAATCATCATATGTATGGCACGTGAACGCTCTAGCTATTGGATCAAGTCTACAACGAGCAAACAACTGTGTCCCAGCAAAGACTTCTATGTAGTTTTGCCCGACTAAGAGCATAGCCATTTATGGGCATGGGGGACATGGTAAAAGTCTCATTTCAATAAGGAACAAGGTACGCACTCAATTTCTATACTTAAGCATCGTTGAATTGTGTTCTCAGTGCGTAAAATACTGATTTACACACCGGAGTGTTCTAGCAGGCAATCCCTCGTTAACCCAAGTGTTTGCTTTGTGATTTGTAGGTTTAAAGTCGAATCCATTAGTTCAAATATCGTACGATAGTTAAGTATTATCGGTCCTGAGATTTTGAGGCCCTAGGCGAACTCAAAAAATAGGGCTCCAACCATATACATGTTAAAAATATTAAAAGCTTTGGTTCGAGACCAAATTAATTGTTTTTCTTTTTCTCTTTTTTATTTGTCAGATCATAGAAATTGGCTGTTAATAATTAAACATGTTAATAAAAATCACAGAAATTGGCCAGTCGAGTTAGTCAATGGCGAACCTTAAAGGTTTAGCTCAAGGCTAATGGATAATGGCCTAACTCAAAGATATCCATTAACATCCAATTACCACCCTTAAGTGTAATGCTTACAACAATTACTTTTTTTTATAAATGAAATATATTAATAAAAAATGAGAAAAAATAAACAAGGTGGGGGGAAAATGCAGGCTCAAACAACCAAGGAGCCTTACCTCTAACAAAAAGACAAGAAATCAAAAACACTTTTAAAAAACCCAAAAGCAATTCCTAAAGAAATGAAAAGAGTAACCACTAGGTCCACTACTCATCCTAGAGTTGTTACCACCACTGTTAGGCTTTAGCTATATACATGTTAAAAATATTAAAAGCTTTGGTACGAGACCAATTTTTTTTTCTTTTTCTTTTTTTATTTGTCAGATCCATGTTTTTAAGTTTTTTTAAAAGCTAATAAAATGTTAAGCACCTGAAAAAAATTGAAATCAATAAACAATAACACCCTTACATAGACACATTAACTAATAAATATTTAAACACAAAATTATTCACAATAAAAAATACTTCCTCCGTCTAAAAAATTTATCATGTTTGATCCGACACACGAATTATGATAAAACAATTGACTTTATTATAATATTGGTATGATATCTAGTTTTCTTTAAAACTCATATTCGTGTAGCTCATAATTAAAGCATGAAGAAAAAATTAAGAGCCGAACGATAAAAGTGTTATCTTAAAAAAAAAATTTCAAACTAGACAACAAAAATTAAGACATGCAAAAAAAGAAAAAGAAAAAACATGACAATAATTTTGGGACTGAGGGAGTAAACAAAATCTAAAATCTAAACTATTGATTAATTAACAAAATAATCATTCATGGCAAATTATGAATTATATATGTTAAGCTAAAAAGTGAGATTACGAGGTCATTTTAGGTGTAAAACATTGGGGCCGTAGCCAACCGCCTTGTAGGCCAATGCTAGGGCCGACCCTGTAGTTAAGTCTAGCAGCTTGATTGTGGATTTTTGGCACATCAACTTTATTTAATTTGCTGTTATCTATTTAGTAGGTGTTTATTTTGAGGGTAAGAGGGAAGCGAAATCCCAATATTTATACATAGTATGGTAAATGAGAAGAATAATTCAAATAATTGAAGTGGTCAAGACTCAAAAGTCAAGAGCCATGTAGTCTAAATAGGCTGATCATTCACAAATGCAGTTGAATGACTTTCATTTCTCAACCAACCCATAAAAATCAATTACTCTCTCCGTCCCAAAATTATTTTCCTATTTGATTCGATACATGAATTAAAAAAATTCATTTGCTACATTTAAAAATATTTGATATAACGTGTAGTTTCTAATAAAATCCATGTGTATGCGACCTATAATTAAAGTAAAAAAGAAAAAGTAAGGGTGAAATGCTAAAAATGATATATTAAAAACGAAAGTTACAAACAAGACAATTATTTTGGAACGAACGAAAAAATAAAATGATGCATCCAAAAATGATACATTTAAGTTGCTGGGCCTCCAACGTGTATAGGATATGTGGGCTTTAAGGTAGTCCAAGTCTAAAATATGTCAACAAAGAGGCAACACATTTAGATTAATTACGCAAGGGGCTTTCACTGCGAATGCCCTCCGGGGTGAGAATCAGTACAACACACTATAGAGTAAGCAATTTGACAGAGTATAAGCTTATTATATGTCAATGTACCTTTCCCATATACTTTAGAAGGGCATATATACCCAGCGGCTTCATCTGCCTAGTAAAGACATTAATTACCGAGTAAAGACATTAATCGCCTAACAATTAACTCCAAGGCATTGATTAGACCACGTTTGAAACGTGGGGGCGACTTTACACCATCAACCCCCATGTCCAATAAAAGGTTAAGCACCTGAAAAAAATTGAAATCAATAAACAATAACACCCTTACATAGACATACTAACTAATAAATATTTAAACACAAAATTATTTATAATAAAAAATACTTCCTCTGTCTCAAAAATTTGTCATGTTTGATCCGACACACGAATTATGGAAAAATAGGAAAGAAACCATAACAGTTGCAAATTGACCAACAAAGAGGAGGGAAATGAGCAAGATGGATAATAGGAAAGAAATAAGTTTAAACGCCATTTAGCAGGATGAACAAAATTATTGCATCTCATTTTTTCAAACCAATCATTGTTGTTAAGTAAGAATCCCCAGAAGAAGAAGACTGAGTTTTCGTTATTGAGAAAACAATAAATTTTCTTTTTGTATTTTAACAGTGGTTATAATTTAAATATTACTTTTTGGTTTTAATTTCTTATGAAATAAATATCGAAGTTAAATGTTTTATTTTGTTTGGTATTTACGTTTTCTCCCCTTTTTGTTGTGTAGTATACATATATCGAACCCCTACAAATTATAAGTAATATTAATTCTCCACGTTATCTGAATCATTTATTGATAAATTCTCAAATTGATGTCGTGTCATCGGCATAGGCAGGAGTACTAGTATTTATACATATGCTTAAATCACAATTTGGTCATCCTACGTACTTTCCCACTTTTTGCAATAAGGTGACTCTACAATTTTTTTCTTTCAATTTAATCATTGTACTTGACAACATATAGCACGTTCATCACTCCATCCAATTTTTTGGATGAAAAACTTAAAACAATTGTAGAAACCCGAAAATACCCTTGGGCTTAAATCACAATTTGGCCACCCTACTTTCCCACTTTTTGCAATAAGGTTACTCTACAAAAATTTTTTTCTTCAATTTAATCATTGTATTTGACAATATATAGCACGTTCATCACTCCATCCAATATTTTGGATGGAAAGCTTAAAACAATTATAGAAACTTGAAAATACTCTTGCCTACATTATCAACCATTCTTCAACCATGACAACACACCTCGCTCCAATGTCAACAACATTAGAAAAAATACTTAGAGGGGCCAAATGGGTCAAGCTTGGAATAGAATTTAGACCTAATTAAAAATGAAAACAACCCCAAATGAACATAGATTTCGGGGTCAAGTTCATAGTCAAACTTGGCGATTGAGGGTTGATTTGATTGTGGGAGAGATTGAAGATGAAGGCTAATATGGTGGCGACGAAGATGAGGTAGTTGACGCTAAACCCAGTTCCAATCCGAGATTTATGTATTCCATATATATATCTTGACCCAGTATAGAAAAGGCTTAAATTCAGAATAGCTTCAATATTGAAATGAAAAGTTTCCTTCCAAACCAATTGAGGTATTTGACCTGTTTATCCATCACTCAATCTTTCTCGACTTTGCCTCACACATGAAGTGTCTGATTTTCGCACCATAGATCTCTCTCTTCTTCGATAACTCACAAACCCGAGATCTTTCTATTCCATTTGTTCCTTGAGAACCGACCAGGGGACCCACAAACAGAGAAACCCAGATTGCCGAATGAATCAATTTTTTTTTGGGGGGGGGGTTAAGCTTACGACAAGTTTGGATTAGTAGCATCATATAGTGGTAAGTGAGGGCGACGATAGAGAAGAGGATAAGAGAGCCCATGAGCCAGTCGTTTTTCTTGAAGGTGTAAGGGGGAGGCCTAGGCAGACGCCTGCAGGCAATGGAGATGAAGACGTTGGCGAAGGTTTTGAACTTGAAGGAAAGAGGAGGGTGGTTGGGTTTGCTGATGGAGAGGAGGAAGGGGGTGGTGTTTTCTTCATCAGGGAGATTGGGGAAGCTGTAGGTGGATGAGGTTGGATTTTCTTGACTTTTGTCAAACACCATGTTTTCTTGACTTTTATCAAACACCATTTTCTTCATACTTCATCTCTCTATTTCTCTCTCTCTATGTGATCTTTAATTTTTCAGACAACCAAGAGGCAAAGTATCTCTTTGACTGTTTTAAAATTTTCAGATTTAAATCTTCTTTCAAAAACACAATGTGATGGTCATGGTGGAATTAAGGGTGAAAAGGGGTTACAGTAGAAAGGGGCTGAAATATTTTTTTTAGAAAAATACCAAAAAGTCCCACAAAAAATTCTCATATGCAAAAAGTCCCAAAAGAAATTCTTATATCCAAAAATTCCTAAAATCATAATTTTTATTCCAAAAAGTCTAAAACTTAATATGTCTACAAACGTCTTATTGTTAAAAAAAATTATTCTGACGAAAATTCATTTTTTTCTTTTCATTTATGATAATGATAATAAGAATTGCATTGCATTTATTATTATTATTATTATTACTATTATTATTATAACAATAAAATGCTATTATTCTTATTATTATAGTAATACTATTATTTGCCGTAATACTATTACTATTAAATACCAAAAGTCTATTTAAAAATTGCATTTCCCAATGATCCCAAAACAATTATTCAATCCATATAATCTTAAAGTAATCTTTTCATACTAACAACAACAACAACAACAACAACAACAACAACAACAACAACAACAACAACAACAACAACAACAACAACAACAACAAAAACAACAACAACAACAACAACAACAACAACAACAACAACATGTGGGTTCAGGGGAATGCTCACGCGCCCGCCTTGCGGTGCGCGTCTGATGCGGTGACATCCACGCTCCGTTCGGCCTCCCTTGTTTAGGGGGAGACGAAATCAAAAGTGCGGGAGGAGTGCCGTCGGAATAGCGCGTTGGAATGCGCCTCGGTTGCCTTTAGTGGATTTTTGATCCAATATGTGAGCTATGGGTTTCCCGCATCAAGTTATCCCTTTTTAAGGGGATATCAGGATATGGGAAGGCATCACCCTTCTATTCCCATTTTCCCTTTTTTAGGGGAAAACGTGAAAGTGCAAGGAAGGAATGTTGCAACGCCCCCACTATGGATTTTATGAAAATAGCCTTATGGCCTATTTCGGATCACTATGAGTGCTTTGGGTTTTCTACGTCAAGTTATCCCTTGTTTAGGGGATACCAAGACATAGGAATACATCACCTTTCCATTCTCATTCTCCCTTTTTTAAGGGAGAACGTGAAAGTGCAAAGAAAGATGTTGCGAGGCCCCACTGGATCCAAAATGTTTTTAGAGTCGCCATCTTTATTTTAAGGCAAAACTAAAGCAAAACCAGAAAAAGAAAACCAGAGATGAAGAAAACGGGTTCGGAGGCTAAGTTACGAGTTGGGAAGGTGCTAGGCACCCAACTCGCCCTTTCGGTCTCAAAACGGTTTTTGGCTAAAGTATGCTTTTTGTTATATTTATTAAACAGATAAATAAAGCATTAACTGCCTACAAATACACCCATTACATCTATATTATTTACGGACATGCAACAAACTCTTTTACAAACAATTACAAATATACTTGAAAATATTTGACCATAGTAACGGCTACATTTAGTATTATTTCCTAACAAAATCCGGCAAAGATAATCGCTTATATATTGATATTGAACCGACCGAAATAATACTCTTACAAATAAAGACTTTAATGAATAAATGAAGTAAATAATTACAAATTTATCTAAAAACATTTTGCCATAATAACAGCTATATTTAGTACTATTTCCTAATTAAATCCGGGCAGCACAACTGCTTACATGACTACATTGGGCCGGATTGGAAATAATACTATTACATACAAATGAAAGACTTTAAAAGTAAAAACTTACATACGGCCTAGGGTGTGCTCGTTCTGTCCCTCGGGGAGAGAGAGTCTTTTTTTTTTTGTTGAAGTTGTGTGTTTGTGTGTTGTGTGTTGTGTGTTGTGTGAATTTAGGGGCGTGGGCGAATGTTACTTTTTGGCCTCGGGATCGAGGCGGGGTAACTGCTGTGTTTGGTTGTTTGTTTAGCTAATCGAGGCGAATAACGCTTATTTGGCGATTTGGCCTTTTAAAGGCGAGAGCAAGCTGCTCTTTCCACGATTTTTGGACCGGGAAAAGAGGGTGGATACCTAGCTGGGGGGCTAAGGTACACTTCTATCGGTTGGTTTTATGTTTGGAGGAAGTTTGGCAGAGTTTCGAGGCTTTTTGAGGTGATCTCTCACTATCTCACACCACTATCTAATTCTCCAGCGTAACGTTAACGCGGAGAAGCTTTTAGGAAGGATTCTGAAAATGATCGTGAAGCCTCTATTTATAAGCTGAATCGAGGGGACACGAGGAATTAAAATTCCTCTCTAGCAAGATCAAATAGTGGTACATTCTTATTGAAGATCTTGCATTTTACGGCAAAACTTTGATGAACAGTGCACTGCAGAAAAGATTTGGGCGCCACTCCCTCTTGATTTGGGCGACATGCCCAATTATCATGGGAGCCATGCCCATTTTCAAACTTAGCCTTTTTTGAGCACTTAGGTCCCTGCAATTCGTCCTTTTGCGCATCCTGCTTTGTCCTTTTGCACTTTTAACCCTGTAACTTGACATTCGTTAATGTTTTAACATGTCTTGATATTTATGTCATGTCACATACCAGAGGTACGAAATTGGGGTGTCTACAGAGCCCCTCAACGATGGAGTCTACGGGTAACCCGTAGCTTACTGAGTAGACGAACATCGTTGATAAGAATAGACTCTCAATTTCGTTCAATTACGGAAGCGAGGGAGAAAAGATGCGGCGAATAGCGATTATAATGCAGCAATTTATCAAACCTCCATATCCTAGACATTTTTAGTCAGTTATAGTAGGTTATCACAGTTTTTAAGCAGATATGCAAATCGAATGCTATGATGGTCGGACCTGCTAAAGTAGGCTGCCTACGTATCCTTTAATAAAAGGAATCAGACCAAACGTAGTTCGGCCTAAGCCGAAACAAACAATCAAACGAGGAAGTTGTGCTCTTTTGGGCCAATACCCATCCAAGAGCACAAACGAAGAAAAGATTTTCATGTTTTTCGAAAAGACGTATTCTTCCGGTCCGAAACCGTTGTCAAATACGGTATGAAGATTTTTGTGTATTTCAAAAACCATATTTCAACCGGTAAATACCTGTCGCTGAAATATGTTAAGAGGCAGTCTCAAAATTGTGTTTGGCTGGTGAATACCTTGCTTCCAAACACAATAAGAGAACCTTCAGATTTTCGAAAACTGTATTCGACCGATAAATACACGACATTGAATACGATAAAGAATGTTCTTCAAATTTTTCGAAAACTGTATCCAACCGATAAAAATCCGTCGTTGGATACGACAAAGAGATTTTTCTTTTCCTTCTTCCTTCTTTTTTTATTATTTTTTATTTCTGAATATTCCTCTTTTTTTCTTTTTTTATTTTTGAACAAAAACTTTTTGAAAAAGATTTTTCTTTTATTTCTGAAAGCAGGATAAGAAAATCTTACCTTCCTTACCTTTCTTACCTGTTTGCTTTTGACTGCTGCTGTTGGTTCAGCAGATTTGGCTTTTTCTGTCATTCTGATTTTTCCATGTTGGGGATTTTTTTCTCTTTTGCTTTTGTTTTTGTTGCCTTTTTTTTGTGTTGTTTTTTTTCTTTTGATTTCTTCTCTTTTTTTTCTTTTGCTTTTTTTTCTTTCTTTGATTGATTTTTCTTTTCTTTTCTTTTTGCATTTTTTTCTTTTCTTTTTTTTTTTTTTTAAGGAAAGGGGCTTACCTTTGCCGCTAAATTTTCTGACTTTTCTGTTGGTCTGGCGGCTGACTTGCTGGGGATATGAGCTTTCCTTGCTTTTTGGGTGAAAGACCGTCGAATGTGGTTAATAAAATTGCTTTTGTTAACTTTCTGTTAAGTCTTAGGGACCACTTTGCAGCTTTGAAATTTTGAGGACTCAAGTGTTGATGCTGAATTGTTTGGAGGGGGAAAAGTGAAAATTTCACTTTTTCCTCCCTTTTCTTCTTCACTTACGGGAATGAAGGCAGAAGCCTTCATTCTTTCTCTCTTCTGCTTCAGTTTCTGCCGACGACGAGTTCTCTTTTTTTTTTTTTTTCAATTTCTTTCATTTTATCTCATTTTCTCAATTTTCTTCCGCCAAAAATTTTGTTTTTCTGCACAGATGGCTTCTTCTTCTAGATCCAGAAAGGGAAAAGCACCAATGGACCCAGAATCTGGCGAGGAAAAGAAAGAACTTCCTCATTTGGTTCGGAACCATGTTGGCTACTATTATTCGGAACATGATTGGGGCAATCTGGTGCGAGACTGATATAAGCATATCTCGAATCTTCCTGATCCCAATGTGAGTATAACTTTCTTCCACCCATTTGGTTAATTTTTTCAGATCTGCTCAATTTCTGTGTTGTTTTGAACTTTTGGAGTATATATATGCTACTTATGATATTTATGCATGTGATTTATGTGCTAAAATGATGCAATTATGGTAATAATGCATGAGATTTGGAAAATTTATTTTTGCGATGCCCAAATTGAACTAGTAATTACTATTTGACCCTACTATGCATGATTTATAATGTTAATGCAATTAAGGCTATATGATGCATGTTTTAGTACTGAAAATATGTTTACATGGCATATATTCACAATACGGAATTTTCGGAATGAAATGCAAATTTTTCCGGACATATTTTTTGGATACATTTTCGGATATATGCAAGACAAAACAGATATATATTTTATGTACTAGAACTTATTTTTTATGCATGATGATGCTGTAGGGATATAAGAAATGCCCAGCAGATATTCTTTTTCCATGGCAGGTGACATTTTTAATTTCTTTTTCGCGCATTCCTAATACAGCTTATTGACTAATAATGAATGCATGTACTACTTTATTTAATGCCAATGTGATGCTGAATATACATGAGATGCTTTTTTTTGATGTGAATGCATGGTTAATTTATTATTTATTATTTTTTTTTTGTTTTGTTTTTTTTTTTGAATTGAAAATAAAGGAAATGTGGCATGCATATTTAAATGCAAAGTATATATATATGTTTTTTTTTCTTTTCCTTTTAACATGTTGACATGTATATTTATGCAAAGTGTATTTGTATTTTATTATTATGATACTTGAAATGATAAAATGTATTTTTATGTGTAAAGACAAATTTTTAATGTACAAAAATATGTATATATATATATATATATATATATGGGAAAAATCTAATGTATTAAATATGTAAGGAGAAAGGGTTTGTGAGAGACTTACCTTTATTTTCCTCCCTTTTCTTTCCCTTTTTTTTTTTTAGGAATGCAAGATTTTGGACAAGGCCAGAGCCACTTGTGCCAGAGTATCTGATATATTCCATTCAATGCCTTTGCGAGCCCAAGCTTTGGTAGATGAGACGGGCTTGGGAGATTTCATGCGGGCCTTTACTCCCTTCCGCAGTTATAGAGGCATCTTTGACGTGCTGCGGAATTTCTGGTGGGATACTACTCACTTTCCACCTTAGCTGGGGAGAGATCACTATGACTTCCTGCGACTTTGCTGCTATTATTGGTATTTCTACTAGTATTGGGTAGAATTTGGCACCTGATTTTACCCTCCGTGCCCGCCATGACGAGGTGGAGGATCTTTTGGGGTTTGTGCCTGAGTACAAAACAACAGACGAGGTGACCATTCCCAATGTGAAGAAATGGCTTCTGGAGAATGCCGGGCAGGTTGATCCTGAGGATAGCGTTGCTGTGACGCGTGTCGCCCGACATTTTATTCTTTTCCTTGGGACTTCTCTTTTGCTAATGCATCTACTACCCCGGAGGGTCTCTTCTGCCGGGTTGCCTTCGGATCCGGACCATGTGATTGATTATGACCTAGGCGGAGTGTCAGGCCGAGCTTTATGCATGGATGAGAGTCGGGAATGACTCAAAGGTTATGACTGGTTTTGCCCATGCCTGGGAGGTATATTTTCCTTCTCTCCCCTTTTTTTCTTTTGTCAAATTTTGAATGCTGAGAATCGAAGAAAAGGACACCCGAGAGGCCATTATATTGAGTCATTGGGCTGCAGGGGGACGTAGTGGCGAACTTCGACCTCGTGTTCGGTGACTTTGTTCCAGCGGAATCGTAGGACCGATCGAGGTTACCCTGCTATTGAGTCGTTGCCGGATTTTGATGGTATCCATCATGTGCGATTCTTTGTATATGGGTGAGCGGGTCAATCGTCAGCATGTCCCGTTTTCAATAGCCTCGGTGGCACCTCCTGCACCTCCTCCGAATGTGATTGATCCAGATTTTATACCAAATCGGCTTCGCTACTTGTCCAAATATGAGATGCCTGCCAGTGACTTTCCGGTCATAGCCTATGAAGACTTTTTTTGAGGACGATGCTTCATCCTCCTCCTCCTCCTCTGTGATTGGGAGGCGTGCATCCGCGTTGATGGTGCTTGGGTGGGTCTTCTCATTATTCTCCGGATGCACGGCTCGAGTTTTCCATGCCCGATGATGCCTTTTCGACTTTCCAGTATCGGCGAGATGATAGGCTCATAAGGGAGGTTCTTCCTAATGTGGAGATTCCAGAGGAGTACCGCGTCCCTGATCAGGCCCGCACGATATATTTATCACTCTTTTTTTTTCTTGGATCGATGCTTTTTTGTTTGATGATGTTTCTTTTTTATTTAACTGATGCTCTTCTCTTTTTTAATCTCGATGCTCTTTTTTTTTTTTAATGTTCCGCTTTTCGAGTCAAGGTGTTCCACATACAAAGATCGCTGCGAGGCTCGTTCGGCCACAAGATCAACAAACTCTCTAATCATTGCCCGATGGATGACTTTTCTTGTCGGAACAATGAGGCTATGGTGGCGCATGTAGGCATCGCAGCTGATGATGATGATGACGACGTTGCACGTAGGATCGAGCCGCGCCTGCATGTGGAAGGATACGCAGACCTGATGGCATAATGGGCCCCCGAGTCAGGGGAGGTGGCTTTAGCAGAGGCAGAGCATCTTTCGACTATTAGCTTCTTTTTCCTGCACATGTCAGCTTTTCTTGTTTTTTCTTTGTATTTGTACTAGTATTCAGACAAACATGAATGATAAAATGCAATATAATTTTAAATGACATGATAAAATAATGTATACTCAAATATATTGTAGAAAAAATACAAATATACCTAATTCTATGGGTACTTCAGTATTTTAGAAATGAATTTGAAAATAATACACCTTCTGCTTTTAAGGGAGCTTTTCTCGGCGATCAAGGGTAGAGGAAGAGGCACCGCCTCCTCCTGTATGCGAAAGCATAATTGCGACCATCTACTCTCGTATAGGCTTTGCTTTTTAATAGATTGCCGAGCTTCGTGATCATCGAAATATCAATTGGTGATTTGGACGTAAACCGTAATATCGGAGGCGAGAATGAGCAATTTGACGGCCTGGTTATAAGCAATTTGGGTGCTATGCCCAAACTTCATGAGGGTGGCGCCCAAAATGGTTTTTCTCTGGGAGATTTTGGCCAATGTCACCACTATTCGCCCCGTTTGTCGATTTTTTTTTCGCTATAAAGGAGACCCGATGTATTCGAATTCTTTCACATCCGATTTCTTCATTTCGCTTCGTCTTCTTCCATAGCTCCTTCTCGCTTGCTCTTTTTGACAGAAAGTTGTTTCTCGCTTTAATGGCCGCTTCTTACCATACACCTCGAATTAGAAATCTATGAAAATGCCTCGACCTATGGGATTCTGCCTCTTCGAGCCGAC
>JABEVN020000481.1:0-31116 GCA_013146195.2 Codonopsis lanceolata | reverse complement strand
AAATACCACACTCTTCTTTACAC
Source organism: Codonopsis lanceolata (assembly GCA_013146195.2). Taxonomy (NCBI): domain Eukaryota; kingdom Viridiplantae; phylum Streptophyta; class Magnoliopsida; order Asterales; family Campanulaceae; genus Codonopsis; species Codonopsis lanceolata. The sequence continues at coordinate 31,093 of JABEVN020000481.1, read as the reverse complement.
CATCAAATATATGCGCCTACGTATGACTCATATGAAGTCAAAGAACGATGTATCGCGTGGACCAGAAATCCGAGCTCAATCTCGAGGCTCAGCAAGTCCGCCGAAATCGCCTCGCGATTGCTCGGAATCGAAATGGCTCTCGATCCTCGCTCAAAAGTCCGTTTGAACCGCTTTGCGATCTCAAACCGAAATGGTCCCGATCCCCCTGAAAATGCTCATGCTCAAAAGTCCCCCTCGCCCATGCTGTTGTTGCTGCTTGTTCCATTTCTTTTCCTAGCGGATGTTGCACTCCTTTTCCTTGTATAAAACGTTTCTAAACATTTTTCTGTGAACACCAAATAAAATATATCATAATTAGGTTATAGTTCCAATAAACAAAAATCAAAGTCCGAAAGTGAGATGAATGTATCATGTATCGTCGCCTGTGTAGATGAGAACATATCATAGGTCAAGCTCGGCCAGCCGAGATGAATGCATTCACGGGTCGCTCTCAACCAGCCGAGATGATCGTAACCATAGGTCGTCTCGGTTACGCCGAGATGAACATACACAAGAGCGGCTCGGCCGCCGATGAATAGGTGCTCTACCAGCTTAGTTGAAGGTGATATGCTGCTCGGCCTAAGATGAACGCCTCTTAAAGTCAGTTTCGCTAGTAATCGGGTCGAACACCACAAAGGGTGTTCATCTAACCAGTCCAAACGAAGCCCCCAGATTCTGAAGTTTTCAAATTTTTTCTATTTTTTTTAACAACAAGACATTGTGGAAAATTGGGGAGCGTAACTATCGTGAGTGCACCCCTTAATGCCTCGTAGTTCAGAGGAACCAATTGACATAAACCATCAAGATGTGGAATGGCCACGAACCATGAGCTAGTGGAAGTAGACCTTCAAGCTTCGACCACACCAATTCAAGCCCCCAAAAGAAATTGCTCCCTCGTCCAACTAACCACCTTCTATGATCTTCAACATAATCCATTTGTTTCATGATAGCCTGCCACGTATGAGAATTAGAAATCAAAAGAACAAATCCCAAGCACCCATCATATTTTGCTGAACAAAATCAAGCCCATAAACTCTAACCTTGAATAGCACTCCATACCATTTTTTAATGTAAAGACGCCATGACCAAGGATAATGACCAAATACCCAATCCTCCTTCTGAAAAAGGCCTACAAACTTTATACCAAGCCACCCAATGACCACGATGCTCTCCATTAGTAGACCAAAGGAAGTCAGCCATTGCATGTTCAATGTGTTGAATAGTAGCTTTAGGGACCGAAATTGCTACTTGAGTAGATTGGAATGCTACTTAAAACAACCTTTAAAAGGGTAAGCTTAGCCCCAAAAGAAAGCAATTTGGCACACCACCCACTAAATTTCTTGATACCCGAGCCTCAATATCCTCAAATAGGACTGTAGGACACGTCCTTTAAAAAGAGCAACACCCAAATATGTCATTGGCCAAAAACGTTGGGAGCACCCCAACCATAGAGAAATTCGTTGAGCTTTACCAGAAGAACATTTTAGTGAAACAAAGAAACCACTCTTCTGATTATTAACAAGTTGACCTGAAGCTTAGCTAAAAACAGCACGACTGAGACCCTCAATCAAAGATTAACTTGCATTACAAAACATGAGCATATCATTAGCGTATAACAGATGTGAAACCGTCAAATTTCCGCGACCATGATGATACGAAAGAACCACTCTGTCAGAAATCACCCTATTAATACTAAAATTCTGGATTTCCTGGGCCATAATGAAAAAAAGTCGAGAGAGCGAGTCTCCTAGACGAACCCCTCGAGTAGATTTGAAGAACTTATTTGAGTTCAAATTATATTTGTAGGGCAGAAAAAATTCAAATTTGTTCGAAGACATTCATTATACATGGTTTTTGAATAGTATAAAGTGTTCGGGGTTGTTAGTCATGAATTGACACTTAAAATTAGTGTTCCAGTAATGCTATTGAGAAACATTGACCAAGTTGTGCAATGGAATAAGACTAATCATCATAAATCTTGAGGATCACATTGTTGAAACAAAATTTTTGAGAAGAAGCAATGTTGGAGAAAATGATTTTATCTCAAGATTGTCATTAACTCTATCCGATATAAGACTGTCTTTCAAGTTCCTGAGAAGACAATTTCCATTGCTGATATCATTTGCAATGACAATTAAGTGTCAAACAATCATCATAGTAGAGCCTTTAGGGTTTAGATGTCACATTTGACACTCATAAAGAATTCATTTGGGTCTTAACAAACAAGACCATACGCTTCTCAAACGTCGTAGGAATCCAACACTACATTAATTAGTGTATTATCAATCCTTATTCGACTCTGTTGAGTCTTAACTCTTTGTTTCATCTTTTAGCTCATTATTAACATAAACCGCAAAGTCCATCAAATCATAACTTAATCGATATTCTAGTATCAATCATTATAAACCCAAATATCTCATGCATATCATCATTACTATTGTAATCATAACCCAAGATTATCTCATTATGTATAATCATAGAGTGTCCAAGAGTACACTCATAACAATCACACATATATTGGTTATCTAATCATATTCCCCAATTAATTTAAGTCACACAAGAATCGCATCATAGATTCTTTAACAAATCGGTGCACTAATGTGCCCGAAAGAGGACTCCTAAGAGTCGACATTCTTATTACATTGCACTCTAACTATTGTACAGTTCAAATCATGGGGATTAGACTTTACTAGCACAATCAACGGGACTTCCAATGAAGTTCTAAAACATCAAATATTACACTAACCCATAGTCTCCCAAAAAGTCATAATCTCGGGATTTTGCAATTGAGACCCAACGATCTCCAAACGTCGTAGGATTTTATCCTAAGGGTCACGTTAACTCATTAAAACCCTATTTGAATCTGTTGAGTCGAATTACTAAGTTTCACAATCTAGGTCACAAACCCATTTCAAGATTTATTGACTATTCGGGTTCCTAAACTCGTTTAACAAGTTTTTAAAGTTTGAACACCCAACAAACACACAAATAATTTCAAACCCATATATTTTCAACACATATTCATCATAAACTCATCATTTAATGATATTATATTCTATCAAAGCATGAAAACATATCTCTAACATCCTAGCATGAAATCAAGCTAGAGAGAGAAAGAAAGGGGGATAGCAACTTACCAAAAACGTCCAACAAATCTATTTGAAATGGAGATTATAATGGAGGGAAGTACTCTACTCGTCGAGGGCTTCACAACGATGGTCTCAGATTGAAATTCTGACAGTTGAATCAATGGGGGTGAGATTGCACACACCAATCTCACCAAGAACACACACACACACATACACACACACACTCTCTCTTTCTTTCTCTCTCTCTCTCTCTCTCTCTCTCTCTCTCTCTCTCTCTCTCTCTCTTTATCTCTAATGTTGGAGACCCAAGAGCTGAATAATGGTTGAATAAGGGCTGGAAAAGAGTGTAAAGGAAAGGGGTTTTAGCTGATTATAGTTGGTCAACAAGGATCAGAGACTAAACCAATGTGTTGTCCATTTTGTGTGGTTCCTCTCTTGATTAGATTAGTTGTTGAACACACTTAGAAACCCACTTAAAACTCATCTAGATTAATCACCCAACATAAAAGGACATATATGTGTCTATTAGGTACTAATTGGAAAGGGTTTGGGGGGGGGGAGTTCATTAAGGGTAGAATAGGAAAATAACAGAAACTTCAAGCAGCACAATATTGATCGGCGCGCTCGTTTCCTCCACATGTCGCAATCGTGCCTAGGTCAAATTAGTTTTTTGTTCATGTTTCTTTCCAGTTGACGCAAGAATGGAATGAGCTCCACGTAAGTGCGTGATACAACCTTCTCAAAGGGTTCAAAGTTTTATCATATGATGCCCTAAACTAACTTCAAACATCCTTGGATGTTCCCTTGCTCAAAACTATTCCGAAACGCACGCGAACGACGCCTGAATCAACTCAAACGACGATAGAAACAAAGCACGAGAAACCAACTATCAAAGCAACGAACAAACAAGTTTGCACATATGTTTAAAATCATGTTAAAGGCCTAATGAATGGACTCGAACACATGCACTATGTTAAACAAGAACTAAGAGTATAAAAACTAGGAAAGACGAGACGTTTGCGAAACTCGGATTCGTGAAATGTAACTATGATAACAGCTATACTTTAAATGTCATCATCACGTGTAAACTTTATAAACACGATTCTAATGAATGTAAATGCATCCAAGAAAGCACATGTCAAGCATATGAAGACCTAGGATTTCCAAAGGTCGCAAACAAGAACTATGCAAGCAAACTCTCGACCAAGTTGAGTTTCCAACAACGTTAAGTTACGAATTGTAACTCTAGCACGCTCACGAGAAAACTCAAACACCATTAGGGTTTTTGCTAGAGTGTAACCTACCCAAATACATGAAGTCTCACACAAGAAGTCTATCATACAAACAAGTTAAACATGCAAAGTTTCAGGGTATTACATGCAACACCTTGGGTCACCAACCCACCACAAACTGACCCAAAAGTTCATGGATGATATTGGTGCCCTGAGGTATTGTGTGGCCACTTTATAAACTACACACAAGTCCCACAATCTACACGATGTAGGATGGGGGTGTCACAGTTGAAGAAGAGAAACTTCAACATGGACATCCTTTGGAGGAAAGCTAAGAATCCCAAACAACTTGAAAAATGTTTATTGATTTCATTTGCATCACTAGAAATATTAAATTGATTTTTCTTTTCCTTTCAGTGATTAGGTCAATATCCGTTTCTAAGTGAACAATGAGCAAAGTCTTCAAAAACTTAGTATCATAAAATGTAGGGATCAACAAATTCCATGATAGGAAGTTTTTAACACTTAAACTCATCCAAACAAATATTTGATACAACCCTTAATATCTTAAGACACTTAAGTCAAAAGAATTTGATCTGAAAGTGTTCTCTCGAAAAGGCATTAGATTTAAACAATCATTAGTCTTATATCAAGATAACAACCTTTTGAAAGAACAGTTCAGTGAAGCATCTGTGGCGACCCGACCCGGATCCCAAGACGAGACCCCGAGGTCGTGCCGCTTCCAAAAAGGCACATAACAAAAACAAATAGCAAATAGTGGGTAAGGCCATAACGACGATACGCCAAAAACTTTAACACATGCGGAAGCGTATTATAATTAAACAGTGGCGCCCGAGCTAACAAGCTCAAACTAACACGACCTTAGAGATAATAAATCTCTTGGTCCAAAAATAAAATCATGTGACGCAACAATAGGCACGTATAAAAATTTATAGCAATTATATGGCAAGTCATCGGCGACGTTACGGCCGGAACCCAACATTAAACTAAGTCTACAACTCTAGTCTAACATGCTTAACGGCTAAAAACATGCCGGATAACAAACATAAACAACTAACCAATACATGGTTAAAATAACTAAAGCATGATCATTATAAATACACAAGGCACGACTAACACATGTCGGCTCTCAAAAGATTAAGTACTAGTTAACGTAAGTACTAATAATCAAACACACAAAGTCTTGCTACCCCACATAAAGTTTATATAACTTTATGTTCCCATCGTCCTTGCCAAAAGAAAAGATATTAAAATTACAAGGTAGCAACCTCGTCACAAGCTTCACCAACGTAACTTGATAATCACTTCGAACCGCTCGCTCGGCTCGGATCTAGGGAAAACAATCAAAACAAATAGAAGTAAGTCATAAAGACTTAGCAAGTTACTAACATAACTTCCTGTCATGGCATCATGCTCAACAATAATAATTCATGCTATTGGCATAATATGCATTTCATAAATAATCATGTCAAGGTATTCATACTTAACAATCTTGAATATCATGTTATCAACAAGTATAACATTTCATTAATTCAATCAACCATCATTTCATATCATATCATATTCACGTAGCACATTATTCACATATAGCACTCGTGAGTCAATTCATACAAAAGGGATATGATACCGTTACCCTTTTTCCGCCGTGTCGCTCCTGCAAAAACACGTGCAAAACCTTTATGTGTCCTCGATATCCCTTTCGTGGATATCGGCGTCCAGACATTTCCCTCGAGTTCGATAGTTATCAAAGTCATGTTTCCATACTACAAGCGAGATCAACTACTTCCCTACTTCCGTGGCCATCGATAGAGGGTGTGTGCAATCCGACACGGCGATCCATCAAAATCACGAATCTCACAATTCGTGAAGATGATACATCGTCCCGCCCCAAAGACTCAACAAACCGACTCCAGCTGGACTCAAACTTCAAGCACACGTAATTCATATTCATATGCTCAAATAATTAGGCATGTACTCTACAATTAATCATCTAGTCATGCTTTTAATTCACAACTAGCACATAATCACATTAGAGATAAAATCAAGACTCTAATCATCAAGTGTTCTTCATACACTTTAAAATGCTTGGAGGCTTAACCTCCATTAATACTACCCCAAAATTCGTAGGACTTAGGCATATTACTCCTTAATGTCATACTAACCCAATGGTCAACTCCGTTGAGTCATAATCAATCTTTCAAAATTAGGGTATAGAAGCCATTGGCCTCAATACTCTCCTATGTCCATACTAACGTAATTAAATAGGTTACTAAGGTCATTAAACCCATAAAACCCCAATCAAACAATCAAGTATGAAACATAGAATCAAAGTCACAAACTAGGCATATACATTCTTGTCATTTCATCAAATAGGAGTCTAACCATTTTATCAAATATGCACCAAACACTTAAACAACAAGGTAGGGTGATTTATCATACATTACCACACATAAATAACATCAAAAACATGGTTTATAACCTATTCATAATCTGATCATACAACCAAAAATGCATCATTTAGCATATACGAGAACATGGCATCTCTACAAGCCTAACTATTTCATCAAACATGCTCCCAATGCTTAAACAACAAGATGGAATGATTTATCATACATTATCACACCTAAATAACATCAAAATCATGATTTACAATCTGATCATAATCTGTTTATACAACCTAAAATGCATCATTTAGCACATACGAGAACATGACATCTCTACAAGCCTAACTATTTCATCAAACATGCTCCCAATGCTTAAACAACAAGATGGAATGATTTATCATACATTATCACACCTAAATAACATCAAAATCATGATTTACAATCTGATCATAATCTGTTTATACAACCTAAAATGCATCATTTAGCACATACGAGAACATGGCATCTCTACAAGCCTAACTATCTCATCCAATATGCTCCCAACACTTAAACAACAAGGTAGAATGATTTATCATACATTACTACACCTAAATGACATCATAATCATGGTTTATAATATGTTTATAATCTGTTCATACAACCAAAATTCATCATATAGCATATACTAGAACATGGCATCTCTACAAAGTCCTAAGTGTTCTCATTGACCTCATATAGCAAGATTGCTTTCCCTAGGGTCAATGAGGCTAAAATAAATAGAAAGAGATGTTGTAACTCACCTTAAACAAGCCCTAAAAGATGTACAAAACGTCCATGCCAAGGTGGGTATGTGTTCTCCTTGCCCTCCTCTTCACTTCTATGGTTCGGTTTTGGAAATGGCCTCCTCAAGACTTGGCCACCATTGTTGAACACCCAAGAACCTTCAAAAAACTCTCTATAACTTGTATAAACTGATCAGCCACGAAATTGGAGGAGGATGACTGAATATGGTGGGTTTAGTGGAGGTAATGGCCACTATATGGCTGAAGTGGGGTGGGAGGAAGTGTCCAATGCATGTTTGTGCATGTTGGAGGTCTTTCTTTGCCAAGTGTTGTACATGCATCCAAATCTCCCAAAACTTGTCAAGCATGCAAGGGAGGATAGTTAGGACAAACTAGGGTGGTTTAGGGTGGGTTAGGTTGGGTTTGGGTGGGGTTAAGTTGGCCAACTTGGTAAGAATTGCAGAAATCCCGTAATCTGTGAACAGCACCCCATGCGGTCGCATGGGTGCCTACAATGCGAGCGCATTGTCCAGAATTCCTCCTTCCGACTTTTGCTTGCTTCCTTGCTCGGCCTCGGACTCTCCCGCATGCAACCTCGAGTCCTCCCAAGCCAAAAAGCGTCTAGAATTCACTCTTAAGGAAAATCAATGATCAAACCTCAATCAAACATGGCTTGGAACTTAAGAAAAACACTCCCGAACGACAACCGAAAAGGTCAAACGGAGAAGGGTTAACCCTAGAATCGAACTAGCAACCAAACCGACGATGCAACTAGCATTCAACCAACATCTAAAGCGTGTTAATGATGTTATGAGTGGTCTCTAACATTTGACCATGTGTTTACAACATAAAACACAAACCCGAGTTTCAAAGCAACTCGTGAAGGAAAGGTGCATACGAGCATCTCGAACGACGTCAATGAACATGCTATCGACCTTTAAACATATGAGTGAGCTAAGTTAACATACTAATGATGATTATGAAAGTATGAACTCATGAAATAAACAAGCAAGCAATAAACTAGGGTTTTACAACATCCATCATTTATGAGAGTCAAATCTGCTGAGAAGTATTTTGAAATTCTTTGAAGACCAAAGGTTAAAAGATTTTGAACAATACAAATCTGAATAAAAATGATTTTGACAAAGAGGTTTTGACTGAAATTATTTAAGACATTTTATCCCAACAGTTCAAACTATGTACATCTTTCAGTACTTTTCCCATAATGTCAATTGAAGAATTAACTGTTGATATTGAAGAGAATTTCCTTTTTCAAGTAAAGCAGCCACATATATTCATCTTGACACGAGTTTTGAAAAACAAAAAGAGTTTTGATTTGAAGAGAAATTTTTCAGACTTTTGACAACCCTTAGTCAATAAGACCTGAAGAAAAGAAGGCCTTTTGATTATGCATCTTAAGCATTGGGGATCAACTCTCAGGTGGTTATACCTAGCATGAAGTTCACAGAATGCTATATCAAATTCCTATTGTTAGCCATGGCTAGTAATTTGAAAAATATGAACTTTGATAGAGTCTGCTCTGATACCAATTGTTAGGCCTTTATGATATACTCGAGGGGGGTGTGAATAACCTATGTTGCCTTCATTAAAAATTTCATTCTTCTTTTGATAAATCAAGTAAGAATGAGGATAAAATGTTTCTCATTCATAAGTGATTTCCTGGTCATTGCAATTCTGCTTAACAAAGGCAGTAGATATGCTACAGTAGACTTAAAGAATCAAATATAAATCATTGTTATAATATTTGATTAGAAAGAGATTACGCAGCGAAAAGGTATAAGCAAATATATAACATTGAAGATAAAAGTTACAGTTGGTAGAATGATCTAATTATATATCAACTGATAACTTTTACTTCATAAGACGCAAATTTACAATTCCATGAACAGGGAGCAAACGAGATATGATATATAAGAGCAGGTAAAAGCAGTAAAGGTTGAATGTAGAAAAACTTATTTTGTATTTAGAATTCAGCAGGGGTTCATCAGATGATGAACATACTTAGTACATCAACTTAGACTCTTTAACCTACTCTTCCCCGTGGAATACATTGAAAAGAAGCTAGAAGGGAAGGGGAAGACATATACCAAAACTCTCAACCAAATAATCCCAAACACCCATATTAGGCGAATATATGAATGAAATGGTAAGAGTTATATGAGAAGAGAATATTGATGTAGAAATAATTTACCTCGCAAGTGCAAGAGTCAACTAGTGTATAGTGATGCAAATAGCAAGGGTTGAACCGCAAAAATAAGCAATAATTTTGAGAATGAAATTGGTAAAAGAAAATATTAAACTAAGGGGAGGGGTTTCTTTAATTATTCTAAATTAAATTAGACTAACTGGCAATGTAATTAATTAGCAAGTAATTACTGAAATACGGAAACTTGAAAAACATGCAAATATCGAAGATTAATATATGGGAAAGTCTAGGAATTAGGATTCACTTGTGTCTAATCTTATGTTCTTTGATATGGTATCAATCAATAATCCAGGGTTCATTCACGAGTGTAAAGATTGGGACGTTTGGTCACGATTTGCAATTCTTAGTATCCCAAATTGGTTATGTTTTCCACTAAGTCCACATAACTTCTTGCGGATCCATTAAACACATAAAGAACTCAAGAACCTAGATGTCACCTTATCCCGATTGGGAAATCACTAAGATCTAATTATAACAAAAGGTTGGCCATCATATGACATATGCATTCGATCGTGCAACTATTCATACCCAAATGTCTAAACATCCATAGACACCAATCTTTCGTGTGAGTTTCAAGAGAAGGCACAATATACGCTTTGTGATAAATAAGATATTGATTGGATAGAATTATGGTTTAGAACATAAGTTTCGATACAAGTTACCTCAAATTCCTAGATTGATGAGTTTAGGTCATCATGATTCATAAGTTTAGGTCATCACAATTGATGAGTTTAGGTCATCACGATTGATGAAATAACAAGAAGGATTAATGAAGCCATGAATCAATCTTCTAAAAACTGAAATAAAACTAAGAAGAGTGTTGTTCCAGGCCAAAGGAAGGCAGAATTTTGGATCATTAAACCTAAACTACTAGGGTTATATTTATACTAGGTTTACAAATTAATACAATTACAAATTTGGCCATTCTGAAAAACGGGACAAGGCATTCGCCTTGTAGGCTTAGGATGCGACCGCCTTCTTGAATTTCCTCCAGATGCTCAGGGCTGGAAAATAGGCAGTCGCCTAGCAAACGGGGGAAGGCGAGAGCCTTCTACTTTTTAGCCTTCAACCTTGAACTTCTTATGGAATTTGTACTTTTGTCTTCCAAGACTTCAATTGATTGAAAAATGCCTCAAACTCTGCAATTATCTCAATCTAACCTTGAAACTTAAAATAAAACTAAAAACCCATGTTAGTAGCATAAAACTCATGGAATAGAAAATTCTAAGTCATATAAATACCCAATAGATGCGTATAAAACACATATATCAAATACCCTCAAACTTAGACTTTGCGTGTCCATGAACAAACAATTAAATACAAAAGTAGTAAATAAATAAAACAAAAGATAAGAAATAATAAAAATCTTTTTGGAGGGTGACACTATTTACACTCCTCTAGAAACCCACAAATTCAAGGAGACTCATACGAGCGACTCGAACTATGCAGATAAATAGAAAAGCAAGTAAAAGAAAACAAAAACTAAATAAATGAATAAATAAAATATTTTTGCTTATTTCCGAGTCAAGATAGTTTGGAACTTAATAATGCCTCACGGAATGTTCAACACATGTGTAAGGACTACATCACAGTTCCAAACTAAACGTTCACTCAATCATGCAAATCACACTAAAATTCTTCGCATGTGTGTGCACCAATCAATGAATATCTCCAAACTTAAATAGTTTTATCAAGCTAAGCATAACATTTATTCCTTAAAATAATTTTAATAAAAATATGTGCATCGCGAAACATGTAACCTACCATCCATACCCGGTCTATCATAGAAAGAGAGAACACGCTGGATTTCTAATACTTATACATCCATCCCAAGCACTTTCTATGTATGAAATACAATGTTTTCAAATCTCAAGTACTTGCAATAGCTAAGATTATGCTAACACAGTGAGTAGTGTCAAGATATGTATGTAGAACATGAGTCAAATCAACTATGTTTCAAAATCATGTCAACAAACGTAAACAAGTGGCAACTAGATCAATAGGACTTATTAAGCTTGTAATGTAATGCCAAGGTGAGAGGGATAGGATGGAAAGGGATAAGAATACAAATTGAGAGAGCATGACTAACCTTCCCCAAAGTATACAACTCTTATGAGGTTTTCCTCATATTAGGCTAATGCCTAAAAAGACCACAACTGGGGCAATCCCCCAAAACTTGAACTATTGTCAATTGCAAGCATTACACATCCCATAAAAAATTTATCTTCCCAATGATCTCCTTGTTCTTTGCTTTCTTTCGATATTTTTCTTTTCTCTGAAGGGCATATGCACTTTTGATTTTTTGCACCATTTTCTTTCTTTTTTTCAATACAAGAAATCATTTGGGCTATTTTTAACTGCATCAACCACAAAAGAGACAACATTCCCCACCCAATCCTACTCTCTCAAAGGGTAGGCCAAAGTGTATAAGCTTTAAAGGTTAAGTTAATGTGGGTGAAAGAAATGAAGTCGAATGGGGGTCGGTGTGTGCTTTGCACACACCATTCTTTATAATAAAGCTCAAAAGGGACACTAGGGATTAATATAGAATAAGGGGTATAATATAGGCTATGACGATCCAAAGATGGCCTAAATCATATCCTAGATACCACATTGCTCATGCATGCTTTCACAAAATTTCAACACATTTTCAAATCATTCCCAACCTCTAGGCTTTGCAGAAAGAAGGCTCCACATGTATTTGGCATAGGCATTCACTAGAAAAAAGGTAGGGACAATCAAGGCTTACATATACTCACAGTTTAAAAGTGTTCTTGAGATATATTAGTACGAAGAATCCAAAGGATCTAACTAACATGCAATTGACCCTAAGTCACAATTATAATGCAACAATCATGTAAAGATGGCTATTAACATGTTCAGTGCTCAAAACCAGTCTTGATAGGGAAATGAAATGTGCACTATAAACTCAATAAAAATATCCAAGTTGTTCAATAAACATGTCATGGCATAATTGCATAAGGATTGGAGAATTATAGAAAATTTACACATCTAGGCTAATAATCTAGAGTGTAGTATGTGAGAAGTCATGTGTGTCATAACATTATATCATCATAGGCGTAAGTATCCACACAATGACTCGAAAAGACCCAACACCTTGACTACCTCCCCCAAACTTAAATCAAAATTTGTCCCCAAAATACAGGGCTAACAGATAAGGGAGAGGATCGATGAGAAATATGGGAAGGACATTAGCGATTCACATAATGAAGGATGATGTTGTTTAAGCATCGACTCATTGCGAGTTAGGACAATCTAACGAAGGAGGATGTCATTCAGGGATAGTGCCAGAGGGCATACAAAAATGGGTAGTCATATTCTGAAAAAATTGACCAAACCAACCATGAAAGTAAGTTTGGTCAGAACGGATCTGTTCAACTTGGTGCTAGATCACATCTTGACCCATCTGTAGCTCCACTATCTGAGTGGATAATTCCTCAAGAGGATCCACATCGAACTCCTCATCAGCTTCCTCGTCGACAGCACGAGGGCGGTGGGCATAGGGTGGTCGTGACCGATTGGTCATGGCTTTGCGGGCAACATTAGGCATAGGACGCACTCTCTCTAAATCAGGAGTCCATTGGAATCCTGCCCTAGTACACAGGCATGTGATCAGACTGGGAAAGAAATACCCCGAATTTGAGGTCTGATCAACAATGCCTCGAAGCTGTTGATTAATCAAATTAGAGATGTGCACAGTCCCCTTGGTCAAAATGGTGTAAATTAACAATGCCCTCTCCCAACTCATATCATATTGATGTGAAGTTGGCATCACTCTCGCACATATAAAATTATAAATTCCACTCGCCTAATAGGTCAAGTGGGCCTCTTTCAGGGAACGAGGTCGGTTGGGGGTATCACCACGGCCCAAAGTCCACTTAGTAGATGGTAAAGTTATACTTTCGTTCACAGTGGACATGGAAATATTGTAGGGCAGTTAGGACTAAAAGTCATCACGATGCACCGCTGGCATATTGTAATAATCTAAAATTGCATGTGGGCTAAAATCCACACGAATGCCCCTCACCCAAGACAGATTGGGGTCCTCCCCCACCACTTTACCACTGTGAGCATAGTACTCACGGACAATGGGAATCACAACCTCACCAGGCGGAGCACATAAATTCTCCCACCCCCATAGCCTAAATTAAGATCTAAACCCAAATGGGAGGTTGCCTTGTACAATGTACAAATCGGTCGCCTTCTTCTATTTTCATTCATGCTTCCAAAATGTTGATTCATCTCCAGATTCGTCCTAAATTAACATCCTTGTTTAATGTAATCTCAACTCATGCACTAAAAATGCTATAAAAATAAAAACTAATTTTTTTACATTAAGAAAAATAAATACAATATTAAAATGTTTTCTCCCCCAAACTTGATTTATGGACTATATATATATATATATATATATATATATATATATATGATTCAACATATTCAGCCATAAATCAATTTAAAGAGAAAACAATTAACTAAACTACAAAGCAATTAAAAATTATCTAAATGGGTTACCTCCCAACGAGCGTTATTGCTTAACGTTGTTTGCTCGATGTTAGGGTTAAGACTTACTCCATGGGTTCCCAAAGATCCATTAATTCCATTATCTCTATAATGGAGACTCCCTTGTAGTATGGCTTAACACGGTGTCCGTTTACCTTGAATTTCTCGTTTGATTTGTAATCTTTCAATTACATTGCACCGTGAGGAAACACGTGCACAACTTTAAATGGACCAGGCAATTTGGACTTTAGTTTACTTGGAAATAATCTTAACCTGGAAATGAAGAGTTAAACTTTCATACCACGATGGATATATTTAGGAGAGATACGAATGTCATGAAATAGTTTGGTTTTTTCCTTATAAAGTTTAGCACTCTCATAACAATTAAGCATATGTTCTTCCAACTTATTAAGTTGAATCATTCTCTTCTCACCAGTTAATTTTAAATCCATGTTGAGAGCTTTTATAGCCCAAAAAGCTTTATGTTCTAACTCGACAGGTAAATGACAAGCTTTACCATAAACTATTCTATAAGGAGTCATACTGATTGGAGTTTTGTACACTATTCGCCCATAATGGGTTATTTAGCTTCAAAGCCCAATCCTTTCTATTGGGTTACACAACCTTTTCTAGAACTCATTTAATTTGGCGATCACTTACCTTTACTTGACCAGATGTCTGGATGATAAGAAGTTGCCATTTTGTGTACTACTTTGTACTTCCTCAAATAAGCATTCACCAAGTGATAGGTGAAGTGTGAAGACCCGACCCGGATCCCAAGACGAGATCCCAAGGTCGTTCCGTCAAGACGAGCTAAGAGACAGACAAGGACTTGCTAAGCATAATGGTGCGAGTCAAAAGACGAGCCAACAAGCTCGAGACAGGAAGACAAAACCATAATGGCGATACGAGATAATAAAAACTAAAACCTGCGGAAGCAAAAACAAAATGGGACCTGAGCTAACAAGCTCCGAAATAAAAACAAGCAAAGAGATAGTAAATCTCTCGGCCCAAAAATTCGACGCACGTGACGCAACATTAGACACGCGCAACAAACCATCGGCAACTAAAGGCCGACAAATCAACAAATTCCCAACCTGATAAACAACCACTCAATGGCTAAAACATGCCGGAGGGACAATTCAACTACAATAATATTATTTCAAATGCTAAACCACCCACCAAGATCTCGCGACTAAAGCCGTCTGAGATAGAAACAATAATAACCCAATACTAGAATAAACGAGCCACACTTGCTTGAAATGATAACGGAAATGACTTCTAAAAGATACAACAACTCGGCTATATCAGCCATCTCCCAAATACATAATAATAAAATACTAACATAAACTACCCAGTAAAGTCTATGTAACTTTACATCCGTGTCTCACAAACAAATACAACAATAATAATAATATCTCCAAGCTTATTGCCTGGAAGACCACCTGCTAGAAATCGCTATCTGAAGCCGCCGCACGTACTAACGGGATCACTGCACAAACTAGGGAAAAACAACCACACGGAGTGAGTCATAATGACACAGTAAGTTACTAAATGCAACTTCATGGCATAGTATGTCATGGCATGGCATAATGCACAAGCATATATAAGAATCATGGTATCATACTAGTATACCAACAATAAACATGCACTTAATAACCAAAGCACATAATCCCACATAAAAAAAAATAGCATAATATCTTTCATATAAATGCTCATAAATAAACATATGTAACAAGAAACGTAAATCGAACCGTTACAACCAAATCCGGGTCCAACCCAACCAAACTTACCATGGGATTCATCCTCAATCCAAAATCTAGGTTCAATACCCAACCAATCATACCTTGGGGTTTCGTCCCCAAATAATCACAACTCATCAGTTTTCCTTTTGAGTACTCGTTACATTCATCCAACCTAGGATGAGAAATGAGAGCTCGATGTCAAGCTAGATGGCATAACTCGAGATCACATCCCACTATTGGCCAAATAGTGAGGAGAAAGGAACAATGCAACGATTCATAGCGATTGTTTCCAAAGACTATGAATCGTCCCATTACGACAAACCATAAATTTGGACTTAAACCAAAAATGCTCAAGTAGCTATTTACTTGCATAAACCAATGAGACCAAGTTCATTAATATCGGGCTCATTAAATCACGTAGGACATAATGCTCTACAACATCTCATAAACCATGCACATGTTTGCATATAAACAAGTAGGACATAATGCTCTAGAAAATCTCATTAACAATGCATATATTTGCATATGACCAACATATTCAACTAACTTACAAGTTTAGTTCAAGAACCACATATTGAGGTACTCATTATTCCTCAAGTCATCACCCAAATCAAAGATAGCATATAAGCTTAATAAATCATAATGTGAGGTCTACAATAATCCTCCACTCAAAATCAAACCAAAGACTACTACGTTAGTCTAAGAATATCCTGACTCAAGACTTAATATTTTAGTCTTTATTTTAAGTACACCAGACTCAATCATAGTCCTAATCGTCGTATATGATCGACATCACTAATACCATACTCAAGAACCCCATGACTACTCCGTAGTCACTTTCTCACAATTGCTTTTATATGCACGCGACCAAAATCCTTAAGGAGAGAATTCCTTCTTAATCTTCTCTTAAATATACTCGTGACCATACGTTGGTCTCTAATGTCCCGTGCTCTAACAAGCATGCTCAAAATATATTTCTAATAAGTCTCCATAACATGAGTATCTCAATTGGACACAAACCCAAAAACCCGGTGTGCACAAACATAACCAAACAAAACCCAAACATTGTAGGGTTTCAACCCAAGGCTCATTATCATTTTATTGACCTTATAATGACTCCGTTGAGTCTTAATACTACGTTTCATTCTTTATGTGTTTCATAAATCCGCACCTCGACATTTCATTAAAATTACAACAAAATCCCAACATTCATTCGGGCTTGATTCCCAAGCCTAAAAATCCATAAAGTTCATCATAATCATAATTCTATTTAAAGTTTGGAGACTATGCATTTCACAACATTAATCAAAGAAACCGAAACCGTCAATCGCCGAGGATTTCAACCCAAGTTCGTTTAGTACATTATCAAACTTATAATGACTCCGTTGAGTCTAACGTACACTTTCCAAAAATTAGGGCATAGAAGCATGGGCTACAATACCCCCCCTATGTTCATAACTATCATCAATCACCATATTCTCAAGTTCATTAAACCCACATAATCCCAACAAAACACTTAACAAGGCAACATAGGGCAAATTCACATTTTAGTGCATAAACCCATTTAAATCACTTTACTAATCATACTCTCCAAAACATGAATAAATCACACAACATGGATTAATACATTATACTACACATATATAACCTATTAATCAAGGTTACAATCATGTTCATTAAGCCAAATCATCATTTGGGCATAACCCCTTCCAAGTAACTTCACCAATCATGCTCATAAACATGAAATAAATCACATAGCAAGGATTAATAGGCTACTTTACATATGAATTTCATACTAATCTAGGTCTCACATAGGTTCATCCAAGCTAAATCCACATTTAGAAACCTAGGGTTCATGGCATCTCTACAAACCCTAGAAATTGCACCCATTGACCTCACATAGCAAGATGATTGTTTTCCCTAGGGTCAATGGGGCCAAAAGAAAGAGGAAGGGAGGTAGTAACTTACCTTGGTTCAGCCCCTACAAGTCACAATCCCGAAATTCTTGGTGGTGGTGTTGTTCTCCTTGACCTCCTCTTCAAAACTATGGTGTAGATTGGGGGAAGAAGGTCCCAAGCTATGGCCTCCAAGATTGAACCCTCAAGAACCCTAGAAATTTCCCCTCTCAAGCTCTCTAAGGTGTCTCCCACGTTTTTGTGGAGTGATGGCTGAATATGGGAGGCTTTAGTTGTGTGTTTGTGGCTTATATGTGTTAGAAACTAAATGGGTGTGGTTTAGATTAGTGGGGTTGTTTCCCTTTAATTAACCACCTTAATCTACCTCCAAACTTCAATTAGATGTTTAAGATGTGTCTTAGGTTAGTTAGGAGGGTTTAGGATTAGTTTAGGTTGGGTTTGGGTGGGGATAGGATAGGCAAGTGTGTGAAATACTTTCAAAATCCCGTAACAAGGAATATGCTCCATGCGGTCGCATGGCTAAGGGATGAAGCGACCGCTTCACTTCTGCAATTTCAAAATTTCCCACTTTGCTCCCTTGTTTGTTCTAAGTCTCTCCCGCACGCATCCTCGAGCCTTAAAGCTTCAAAATGGCTCATAATTCAACCCTTAATGTCCTCATACTCTTAGCTAAACATAACAAGTCTCAAACCATCCTCAAAGTTGGTCCAGAACCCTCACAACAACTCCCGAAACAACCCAGAGCAAAACCGACGCAAGGCGCGACATCTCGCTAACGAAACGTCAAATGAAACCGCAAACCGACGGGCAACAACCCATGATTGTAAACACCTAAAAGGGCTAAAAAATAGGCCTGAATGCCTCTCATATGATGAACAAAATATAGGAGAAAAGGACTCCCGAAGGGCGAGACGATCACCCGGCTCAATCTCGAACTACGCGATAAGGAGAATTTCTATCCTCGAAGCGTCGAAACTTCACAAGACTTAGGGAATGCATCCAACTAGAAGTCTAATACATCTAAACATGTCATTTAATCATTATGTAAAGATCTAGGACCAAAACGAGGTCAGGAACACGAAACGCAAGCGAATTCTCAATCGCGTCGCATTTCTACTATCGTGGAGTTACGACTTGTGACTTTAGCAAGTCCACGACTATATGGCATCTCTTAAAAGTATTTTGGTCTTAATGTGATCTATCATACACATCTAGACTCTCTCACAAACCCAACGAGCAATCAACCAAAGAAGAAATGCGAGCATTGCACGCAATTCAAGCTACCAGGAATCGGGGTCTTACATGAAGTGCGTACCTTGATCACTTATAATGGCTCGAGGCATCTCATACTTGTTAAAAATCACATCACACAAAAACTTGACCACATTTTTAGCATCGTTAGTACGGGTAGCAATAGCTTCCACCCATTTTGAAACATAATCGACTGCGACAAGTATATATTCAAAACCATAAGAAATAGGAAATGGGCCCATAAAATCAATACCCTAAACATAAAAAACCTCAATAACTAGATTGTCTACTAAGGGAATTTCATTTCTTTTACTGATTCCTCCCGATCTTTGACATTTATCACAAGTTTTATCAAATTGATAAGCATCCTTAAAGAGTGTCGGCCAAAGAAATCCAGATTGGGTCACTTTTTGCGTAGTTTTCTCTCCACTAAAATGACCACCACAAACAAAACCATGACAAAATTCTAACACACTTTGGTGTTCGAATACATCTCCTAATTATTGAATCAGGGCAACATTTAAACAAATATGGTTCATCCCCAAAATAATGTTTTACTTCTGAAAAGAATTTCTTTCTCGCATGATATCCAAAATCAGGGTTGATGATTTTTGCAACAATAAAATTCACATAATCTACATACTAGGGTTCATGTCTTTGAATAGAAAATAATTGTTCATCTGGAAAATCTTCATTAAGAGGAATAGCATTTTCAAACAGTTGTCTTTCTAGTAAAGGAAATAATTCTAATCTAGATAAGTGATTAGCTATCACATTTTCTGTGCCCTTTTTATCTTTAATTGTTAGATTAAATTCTTGCAACAAAAGCATCCACCTAATTAGCCTAGGGTTAGCATCTTTCTTTGCTAAAAGATATTTTAATACAGCATAGTCAGAAAATATAATAACTTTTGAACCTAGCAGATAAGGACGAAATTTTTTAAGCGCAAACACAACTGCTAAAAATTCCTTTTCAGTAGTGGTATAGTTGAGTTGTGAATCATTTAATGTCTTACTAGCATAATGAATAACATGAGGTAACTTATCTACTCGTTGCCCTAGCACAGACCCAAATGCAAAGTAAGAAGCATCACACATTATCTTAAAAGGAATAGACGAATTGGGACTGGCTAAAATGGGAGCTGTGGTTAATTGCTCTTTCAAAAGGTTGAAAGCATCTAAACATTCTTTATCAAAAATAAACTCAGTATCTTC
Organism: Codonopsis lanceolata; assembly: GCA_013146195.2. Taxonomy (NCBI): domain Eukaryota; kingdom Viridiplantae; phylum Streptophyta; class Magnoliopsida; order Asterales; family Campanulaceae; genus Codonopsis; species Codonopsis lanceolata. The sequence goes on along the minus strand of JABEVN020000481.1, from coordinate 10,689 downwards.
AGCTAATAGGTTACATAAAAGCTTACAAATTTTTGAAAAATCCTTTATTAATCGCCTATAAAATCATGCATGTCTAAGAAAACTTCGCACACCTTTTACTGACGTGGGCGGATGTAATTGAGCAATCACTTCAATTTTTGCTTTGTCAACTTCTATCCTCCTATTCGACACAATGTGACCTAACACAATGCCTTGTTTAACTATAAAGTGCCATTTTTTTCCCAACTAAGGGTTAAATTGGCTTCGCAATAACGTTTAAGCACTAACGTCAAATTCTGAAGACAATTGTCAAATGAATCCCTAAAGACTAAAAAGTCCTCCATGCATACCTCAACACACCTTTCCACTAAATTAGAAAGTATTGAGATCATACGTCTCTGAAAGGTGGCTTGGGCATTGCATAAACCGAAAGGCATTCAGTGATACGCAAAAGTACCAAAAGGACATGTAAATGTAGTATTTTCTTGGTCCTCAATTGCAATGGGAATTTGATTATAACCTGAGAAACCATCTAGAAAACAGTAGAACTTATGGCTTGTTAATCTTTCTAAAATTTGATCAATAAAGGGAAAAGGAAAATGATATTTCCTAGTCGATGCATTGAGTTTCCTCAAATCAATGCACATCCTATATCATGTAATTGTTCTTGTGGGAACTAGCTCCTCTTTGCCATTTTTCACTACAGTGATTCCAGATTTCTTAGGAACCACTTGAACTGGGCTTACCTATTTACTATCAGAGATCGGGTAAATAATTCCTACATCGAGAAGCTTGAGAACTTCTTTTCTCACTGCTTCTTCTATGTGAGGATTCAGTTTCCTCTGATGTTCTTTGGAAGGTTTAACTCCTTCTAGATGAATTTTATGCGTACATATTGAAGGACTTATTCCTTTTAAATCAACCAATGTAACCTACCAGGCCCATTCCATCACTCCAATGCGAAATCCCAAGGTCGTGCCATTAAGACAGGCTAAAAGACGGACAAGCACCTGCCAAGCATAATGGTACGAGTCAAAAGATGAGCCATCGAGCTCGAATAGGAAGGTAAAGCCATAACGGCCATACGGAACAACAAAAATTAACATCTGCGGAAGCGCATCATAAGTGGGACCAAAGCCTTTAATCTTAAACAAAGGAACGCAAGGATGAGAGATAACCATCTCTCGACAAATTTTACTTTACTGGACGCAACATTGCGCACGGACAACAAACCATCGACAACCAAAGGCCGGCGAATCAACAAATACCAACCTGATAAACAACCACTCAACGGCTACAACATGCCGGAGGGACAAATCAACTTAATGAATAAGATATTTAAATACTAGCAACTAAACCCAAGTCTCTCGACTAAAGTCGTCGGAGATGACAATAACAACAACACTAAGACACGCGAGCTAAAACCTTGCTCTGAAGAACAAATGAATAAACTTCTAAATAAATACAATAGCTCGACCATACAAGTCGGCTCCCAAAATAAACGATAATAAAATACTAACATAACTACCCAAGTAAAGTTTACATAACTTTACATCCCGTATCTCACAAGATAATAAATACAATAATAATAACACCAAGCTATTGCCCGAAGACCACCTGCTATCCAACAAGCACCAAGCCTGGCGCAACGCGCACTAACGAGCTTACTGCAAAACTAAGGAAAACAAACACACGAAATGAGTCATAATGACCCAGTAAGTTACTAAATGCAATTGTATGGCATAGCATGGCGTGGCATGGCATAATGCACAAGCATGTACAAAATCAAGGCATCTTAATAGTACACCAACAATAAATCATGTACAACCAGAATATGGGCCTAGTCCTTAATAATAAAACCATGGGTCCAACCCTCAAATGATCACAACATGGGTCCAACCCTCAATGATCACAAATTTGCACTTAGCACGTTATTCACATAAGTGCAGTATTAAACATCACAATAGGATATGTTATGGGTCCGCGCTACGTAGCTCCCCGCAAGAAAAACACGTTACCTAAAATCGTGACTACGATGCTGTGTCTTCGCATCGATATACCGAACTCCGCCACCGGTGATAGCGGCTTTGCCTTAATGGCACGACCTGATTTCAAGTTCGCATTGGAGTCCAGGCCTGGTACGTTACACTTGGTATCAGAGCTATAGGTTAGCTATTTCGCCAGGATAGGTTCCTTGACCTAGTTTGGGTTGGGTTTATTGTTGAGTTATTGACGCTGAGTGTTCTTCGTAGGCGTATTATGTCAGGAACTTGGCGTGGAGCTAGTTCTAGTAGACCCGGTCGGGTACAGCTCGTGGCAACGAGAGAGGGGAGAATGTTAATAATCCGCGTGCGACTCCTCAATAAATGTTTGGATTGAAAGACAATTCTACTGTTCTTGCAAGGTTCTTGAAGTTGAAACCGGAAAGTTTTGATGGAAAGCCGGATACTACTAAGGTGAAACATTGGCTAGAAAGCATGGAGAAGATCTTTGCAGTTTTGGGTTGTACATCAGAAGAGATGGTGACCTTAGCGGTGTTTAGATTGGATGGTGTGGCCGAGCATTGGTGGCTTGAATTACGAGATCATTGGAGACAACATGGAGTGCCTCGAGTGTGGGAAAACTTTGTCATGGAGTTTATGGTACGATTTATTCTGGCAGTAATCCGGGAAAGAAGAGAAATGGAATTCCTATCGTTAGAACAATGAGATAACCTCAGAGACTATTAGGAGTGATACTTTTACCTCTAGACGGAGACGACGAGGTGACGAGTTGACATGTAACTTTTGTAAGAAAATAGGACACACCGAGGATAAGTGTTGGGGAAAGACTGGGAAGTGTTACTATTGTGGTGATGGAACTCACTTGAAGAAAGATTGTCCAAAGCTTAAGGCCAATCAGTCGGGTAGCGCCGGTCAGCAGTCTGGGGCTAAGAGAGATGGGGATGGTCGGCCTAGAGTTTGAGGTCGTGTGCGCGTGGCGGTTGGCCATTGCGAAGTTTTGAAACCTATCCGAAATAGGAAGGTACATTCTTGTATATATATATATATGTAAATTATACCGTTGCTACTATTACCGTTATTATGAGTACGCGCTTTAATCGTTAGCTCATGTGCATTTATACGTACTTTATATGGTGTATTGTGTAATATTGGTTATTTGCTCGATTGGGAATAATACCCCAATGTGAGATCGATATATGATATGGTTCGTTTGTGAATTACCGGTAGGTAATCGTACGTTGTATATGGATTCTTGTTTAGTCTATATATATAAGACTATGCTATATATAGAGTTGTGGTTTTGTGTGGTTATATATAAAGGCCATAATATGTATATATATGAAGCATGAATTGTATAATGATGCTTATCGGTTTGGTATGATGTTTGTATATTCTATAAAGATATGTTTTATGTAATGAATAATATAATATTATATTATTGATTAGTGGTTATTATGCGAGTAGAATACATTCGATTAGTATGAAGGTTTAGTGCTGCGATTTATCAGTTGATTTCGGCTGCACAGGAGAGATTGACGCTTCACCGTGAGTATTGAGACGTTAACGTTGCGATATGATGTTTAGAGTATGCATTGGTTGTAGACTTGGTCTAGAGCCTAAGAAAGGATAGTCTTGCGGAGTATAGACGTTACGAGTATCGGTGAACTTGTCGATTCATTGTGATTACTAGGAAATTATCTTGGTTGAGTGTACTAGGTACACAAGCTTTGTGGTAGCTATGATTGTTGGTTGCCAAGGTAATAGACCTTGTTACTTGGTCTGAATTTTTATTCAGTTACGTGCATTAGTTGTAGGAAACACTTACTTGATGCATTTACATCGTAGTATATTAAAATCGCATTTCATGATTATAATCTCCTAATCATCCATTTCGTTAGTATAGGGGACTGTTTGAAGGATGCTTAAAATTTTTATTCATGAACCTCAGATCCTTACGACGGAAACTTTTGAAGCTAATTCAAGAGGTACCCGAATTGGTGAGCAAAAGGAATTGCCGTTGGACTAGGATTGGTAAGAATTAAGTTAGAAATTGACTATACCCGTTACCAAATGGAATGGACTGAAATGGAATGAATTTTCAAAACATTTCATTAATGTGCTCTTATGTGTTATTACCTGCGATAGGAAAATCGCGAGTATGATTTACATGGTTTGAAATGCCGATTTGATTATCTTTGATTTGTTTGCGAATTGCTCCATAGGCAATTATTAATTCTCGTAACTTAGAATCTCTTGTGCTTGAATTTCTTTATGTGCCCCGAGATAAATAGTTTCGGTAGTTGAATGTTTAAAGTGTCCTTGAATGTGTTTTTTTCATGATTGGCCTAGTGTTGTTCGTATGTGTATTCGTGACTCAAGTATGAGTCATATTGTTTCCAATCGAAGGTGTTTGATGTCGTTGAGTCTATTGAGATTTCGTAGACTTTTGAATTTGGATTATTATAGTTCGACCTCTCGTATATTGTGGTGGTGGACTCCTGAGATTCGAGTCAAGGTTGGTGGTTTTGAGATCGAGTGTTAACTCGGGATTAAGAGACACAGTAATCATTGTCTCGATGTATTGTAGTTGAGTGTGGACCTAATGTTGGTTTGTATCATGATTTAGAATTCGGGACGAATTCTTTTTAAGGTGGCGAGAGTGTAGCACCCCGCTCATTCGTTAGCTCGGTTTGCGTGCTATACTTGCCCTTCTTCCTTTGTTGAATGTATTTTTGGTTTGCGAGAGGGTCTAGATGTGTATGAGAGACCACATTAAGACCAAAACACTATTAAGAGATGCCAAATAGTTGTTGACTTGCTAAAGTCACAAGTCGTTACTCGACGATAGTCCGAATGCCACGATTGAGGGTTTGCTTGCGCTTTTGTGTTCGTGACCTCTGCTTGGTCCTAGACCTTTATATGATGATTGATTAACATGCTTATATGTATTAGACTTCAAGTTGAGGTGTTCCTTAAGTCTATCGATGATTTGGAAGCTTTGGAGATAGTGCTCGTCTCTATCGCGTAGTTCGGGTATCGAGTCGCGTAATCGTCTCTTCTTTGGGACTCTTATTTCCCTAGTTGTTATTCAACTTCCTAGAAGTATTTAAGCTTCTTCATTAGCCCTTAGACTTGCCTTAAAAGTCTCCTTTCATTGCTCGTTCGATTGCGAGTTCATTCGTCGTTCCGGTTGCACGTTGTTGCACCTCTTCTGGTTTCGCTCCGAGTTGTTTCGGGAGTTGTTCGAGTGTGTTTCTGACTTGTTTTGAGTTGGGTTAGACCTTAGAATGGTTGCCCATAAGTTTGGGACTATTTAGACATGTTTAGACCAAGTTCAGGGCTAAACGAGGCGCCGCATCGAATTTTGACCACTAGCCCGCCTCAAGAGCCGAGAGCATTGCAAAATCAACCCAAGCCTCAGATCCCAGCGCCCGCCCCTGGACTTTAGTGAGGCGCCCGCCTCAACATCAGGTACCACCTACGGGATTTTTCCCCTGTTTTGCTGTTGTACGATTTTTACACCCAAACCCCTATCCAAACCTTTTCTAAACCCCACTTAAACCTCCCTAACCCTCCTTACTTATACCCTAACATCTCTAACAAGTTTTAGGTGTGATTAAGTGAGTGCATTAGTTGGATTATTAAGCCCAAATCAGATTTTTAAGGGACCGCATGGTTGTGACACTTGTCCCACTTTGATTTTCAACCAATATAAGCCACATCCGATGAGTTTGACCTCATTCTTCTCCTACACTCTCCAAAAACGTGGTTAGCCTCTCCCATGGAGTTCTCTTGAGTTCTTGAAGCTACCTTCTTCATCCTCCTTGATCCTTCACCCATTTGCTCAAGCCACCTCCACAAGAAGTGTAGAGCTTGAAGAGTAGATCATTTTCAACCGATTAGTTTTTCTTTTTGCTTTCTTTGGTGTAGAATACAAGTAAGTTACCTCTTCTCCTTTGATTTTGTACTCATTGATCCTAAGGAAAACAAACTCTATGCTATTTGAGGTCAATGAGTACACATACTTGCTTCTTGTGATTTTTAACTTGTGATTTGAGCATGTGAACTTGTTAAGAGCATATGTAGGATGAATTCTATGATTGTTGAAGTATATTGTTACTCTTCATCTTGTATTTCTAGGATTGTGAGCATGCTAGAAATCATGTTTACATCTCATTTGGGTTTATTATGAAAGTATACATAAGTTTGGGAATTTGGATGTGTGATCTCACTAGGTAATATGAGTATGACCATTTAATTGAGATTATGTGATTTATAAAATGGGTATATGATTTATGTTGAGTTTTATGACTTTTAGGCTTGAGAATCAAGCCCGAATTATTGGAGGAATTGTTGTTAATTAAAGTGGGTATTAATGTGTAGGATGATTTGGATGATGTTGTGTGTTAGGAGAAATGAGTTATCCCTTTGTTAGGATTTTATGAATTTTGGGGCTTGGGAATCAAGCCCGAATTATTTTGGAATTTGTCATAAATTGAAGAGGATGATAATGTTGGGATTTATGGAATGTGTAAATAATGAAACTTAATAGTAAGACTCAAGACTCAACGGAGTCATTTTAAGTTCAATAACATGCTAATAACCGTTGGGATGAATTCCACGATGTTCGGTTTTGGTAGGTCATGATGGTGAGCACCGAGCATCTCGATTGGTGTCCAATTGAGACACTTATATTATAGATATTTATCGTGATTTATTTGGAAGCGTGCTCGGGAGAGCACAAGACATTAAAGGCCAATCTATGGTCTCGAGTATGGTTGAAAGAAAATTATTGAGTTAGTTCTCACTTTTGGGGAAAATTGATCGGTTGCACATGAACATACTTGTGGGTTATGACTACTGTAGTCTTTGGTTTGATTTCAAGTATTTTTTTTTTAAGGAAACAGGACCGGCACCTCAGGAAATTTATTAATAAAGAAAAAATAAACAAGGAGGGGACAACCTCGCCTAATCAAACCGAGATGGGAAGGAGCCTTACCTCTACTAAATAGACAACATCAATTACTTAAAATTAAATAAGCCCATACGCCTCATCTAAAAGATTGACACACATTTGTCGGAAGTTGAACCAAAGACTCATATGTAGCGTAGTGAATCGACGAATGAGCAGTATCCGCCAGTCTATCAGCCACCCCATTGATTTCTCTGTAAACATGACTTATGGAGTAACAGCCAAGCAACTCCTTACAATCGGACAACTCATACTCAAATTGCCAAGGAAACTTTTTGTGTACCAACCAAACCACGAGCTGCCACCGTGAGAGTCGGGCCTCTACAAACACCTTCACTAAGCCCAATCTCCGACATAAAGTGAGACCATCACGAAGAGCACTAATCTCAGCAAAAGTGTTTGTACCTGGGCCATAAGACGCTGAGAAGGCACAAACCAATCTGCCTTGATGATCACGAATGATCCCACCCCCCGTACAATAACCATTTCGAGCCGAACCGTCAGTATTGAGTTTATAAGCACCGAACTCAGGAGGCTCCCAACGAACCCAACGACCGCGCCGAAATTTGACACTTTTAGGTGAAACCCACAAAGAATATAGACGCGTAATACCCGCTTCATTAGAAACCACTTTAGGAGTGTACAATAGCATCATATCACATAATCCATTACGAACTCCCTTGATAATGTCTCGGGCATTCATCGGAATATTATCAAAGATGGCACGACATCGAGCTTTCCATAATTCCCAACATCCTAAGACCAATGTTCCAAGTTTGCAAGCCCCAATTTGATTATCAATAGAAACCCGATGCAACCACGATGTAAAGAGATGATGAAGGGACACATAATACTCGGGTAATTGAAAACATTGAGCCAAAAATTTCCAAACTTCACCAGCAACTTCAGAGAATAAAAACAGATGGCCAAGAGATTCTCTATCATGGTGACGGGTACAGCATACACGTTTTGAAGCCATTATAATGTGTTTCTCCAGAACCGAAGATCAACCAAGAAAGCTCCATGACAAAGTTTCCATATGAAACCACTTACCTTTAATGGGATCCGTTGTTGCCAATTTTTTTGCCCGCAATGACTTTGGCCACTTCAAGCGATCGATGCGGTGAACCGAGACTTCAAAGTTTCCAGGAGGTGGTATGGATGTAAACTATCTTGTCTTCCTTCGTAGGATTCAGACGAACCCTTCTAATTAAAGCCATATTATCATCTGATATATAGTGAGAAAACTGATCCAGAAGTTGGATCCCATCGCGAACCAGAGATTAATATCCGTTCGAAAGCGGCCCCTCTAGGGTGACACCACACCGGTTGGTACCCCAGAAAGAGATATCACCAGCCCCCACTAGCCATCGACTACTACTAGAAACCACACCCATATGATTATAAATGGATTTACAAACCGGCGACATCACCTGGTTATTTACGGATCCGAGAATACCATACTTAGATCCAGCGAACCGAGCCCAAAGACTCTTTCCCTGTATCACAGACCAAGCCAACTTAGCTTGCATCGCATGCATAACCTCCTGCAAAGGCCTAATACCCAAGCCGCCTTCCTCCAATGGTCTACAAACAGCCTCCCACGCCACCCAATGAGTACGTCTATCTCCGTTATTGCTCCAGAAAAAGGTCGCGAAAGCCGATTGAATTCTTCTAAAAACTGACTTCGGAACACGGAGGACAGCCATGATGTACAAAGGAATACTGCAAAGCACCGAGCACAGTAATGTGAGTTTGCCACCAAAGGACAACATCTGAGCTTTCCAGCCGTTTATACGGCTCAAAATTTTTTCTACCAGATCTTCAAAATAGATGGCCTTTATTCGGCCTTTGAACAAAGGGATACCCAAGTATTTCATAGGAAAATGCTTATGAGAACAACCCGACCACTCAGCCAATTGTCTATTCCTGCGAATTGAACAATATTTTGACGTATAGAAACCACTTTTCTCCAGATTAATGAGTTGCCCAGAAGCTCTTTCATACTCACTGAGAATTTTTCGGAGGGCCAAAACCGAGGCTTTGCTGCCGTTGCAAAAAAGGAGCATGTCATCTGCATAAAAGAGGTGAGAAATCACCAATCATCCCCTACCATGCATATACTGTTTAATGGAACCTTTCTCAATCCCATCCGAAATGTTATTGGAAAGAACATCTTGAGCTAAAATAAACAGCAAGGGAGACAATGGATCGCCTTGTCTAACTCCTCTTGTTGATTTAAAAAAGCCAAAACTGTCTCCATTAACCCGAATGGTATACCACACATTACTCAATAACCTGTAGATCAAGGATTGCACACCAGCACTGAATCCATACCCTTGTAAAGCGCGAATAAGAAAATCCCACTCTAATCTGTCATACGCTTTTGACATATCCAATTTGAAAATCACGTTGCCCCCTCTCGTCCGATTATCGATGCGATGAACAAGCTCATGAGCCAAAACAACATTCTCTTGGATGCTACGACCTTTAATAAATCCAGACTGTTCCATTGAAATTAACCCGGGTAAAATTTTCGCCAAACGAGTCGCAATAATTTTAGAAATAACTTTCCCTGCAAATGGACATAAACTAATTGGACGAAAATCACCAATACCTTCGGGTTGTTCACTTTTGGAATTAGGACTATCGTCGTGGTGGACTGACCCCTTATGAAGTCTGCGCCCATAAAAAAATCGAGCAATGACCAGCTAAGTAAGCCCTTAATAATCTCCCGCAAGATTGGAAACCATCCACTATATCCATCCACTCCGGGAGCACTATACGGATTCAAGCTTGTAATGGTCATCCAAATTTCATTCTCTAAAGGAACCGATCAAATCTTCATTATCCTGCGGTATACCATTGTGGAAAGTTATTGAAAAGATTAGATTCACTAGAATGACCCGAACTAGTAAATAAATTGGTGAAAACATTTTCAGCCATCCCGCCAATGATTTTATTATCAGTACACCAAGAACCATCTGAATTCCTCAGTTCGATTGAATTCCGCCGACATCTATCCTTCAGACTAGCATGGAAATATTTAGTGTTGCGGTCACCATCCTTCACCCAAAGCTGCCGGGATTTTTGCTGAACAAGCTCCGCATTCCATTTAACAAACTGAGCAAGCATTAATTTTGCACTTGTCAACGAATGAAGATCTAATCCCTTCGATGTTGCATATAAATATCCTCCAAAATCGAACTTTATCTTGCCGTCAGCGCTAATAATCGATGGACATTGCCAAAAACTTCCCAATTCCACTTCTTCAACTCTTTTCGAGAAAGTAAAGTTTCCTATGCAAGACTTCCATAACATTCCCCACAACAGTTTTCCACTGCTCGCGACAAAATTAAGGAAACCAGGATGATCTACCCACATGCGTTGGAAACGAAACTGGCTCTTGGGTTTGGTAACAAATGGGAAGCTGACTAGAAGCGGTGAGTGATCCAACATAAAACGACTAAGATGCTCCACCGATAAACCCGAGTACCGTGAAGCGCATAAAACCATTAAATAACACCCTATCAAGACGCCGCCATATTCTAGTTCCATCCGAATGATTGTTACACCACATATATTTACTTCCATGAAATCCTCGCATCAAGCAAGCCCAGAGATCAAGAATTCATTAAAATCGACATGCCAACAAAGATTATAGCCTACCCCACCAAGTTTCTCATCCAAGAGGCAATGATATTAAAATCCTCCTACCCGCCCAAGGCTTTGCTA